>VDFB02072306.1:0-22466 GCA_007258455.2 Sequoia sempervirens
ATGCTTCTGAATCTAACATATTCAATGCATTTCCTTCCTCAAACAGTCGCCATGAATATATAAAGGAAATAACGAAATGCTTGTTAACTAATGACGTGGAATGCCATCTCTTTAATCCATGATTGTCTAAATTCAAAAAAAAAAAATGTCCCACTTCAGATCCCTTTACCTCCTTTCTAAATTTTCATTTGATCAATTCTTTGATCCTTCCTTCCATAGAACGCCTGAATTTAACATTCTATTTAATGCTCAAAATTATCCAACTTTGGTATTCTAAGTGATGGCAAAGGGAGGGATGAAATTTGCATTGTGCTTGGCTATAACTCTGTTATTTGTAGTCGTCGAAGGTGAGCAATTCGACATTCGCCAACATCTTGGCACAACTCCAATTGTTTTAATGTTTCTTTTTTGGAAGGTCAATTAAGAACATGAAGTCAATTGGTAGGTCATTTGGAAAATAATTTTGTTTATGCAACAAAGCTTTCAATTGAGAAGGGATAGCTTCAAATCAACTATGCATTGGCATATAGGGATCCAAACATGATTAAAACAAAACCTCTAAACTAAAAAGATAATCAAATTATTTAAAAAAAATAAAAAATCAATCATTTTTATTTTGGTGTAGGTCGGAGGTTCTAATTGTGGGTTGGATTGTGAAAGAGGTTCTTGAAGTATAGCTCCTAAAACCATCACTATTAAGGATGATGCAAAGGTCACCAACATTAAAAAGGCTATTAATAGTAAACTCTCATTAATATAGATTGTGAAAATCTAATGTCTTTATTATTTAAATTGCCATGACAACTTGGATGATTTAATATTAATAAGTCATTATGTTGCACAATATTTGATCGGTAGAACTGGGATGCCACTGTCAGCTATTAGCTATAGTCTAAAATCAGCTCTAAATTATATTACTTAGAAGCTAAATTTGATGCAGGATACTCTTCAATGATGCTCTCAATAGTGCTTCAAAGGCAAAATTTAGTTTTTTACTGGTCTAATAGAAAGCCCCAATTTATATTGAAAAAAGCAATTAAAATTTATTTCATACATAATGCATAATTTCAAAGATTTTGTTTCAGTGGTGTTTTAATCCTTCTAAGTGAATGCATAATTGCTAAATGGTTAGTATCCAAAAAATGGACCAATTTTTCTCCATAATTAACCTTCCACACCTCTTCGGCGTAACCATTGCACACCAAGACCGTGCAATTGCTAGTTTTAATTCTTTCAACTTAATTTAAGTTATTTTGAAGATGTTTGGACAAATGGTTCAATTGGTTGAGAGATTAATTATATATAAGTAGATGATATTTAAGATAAGTATAGTGATTAGTTTTTGTGTTTTTTTTCATTTTTTAATTATGAGTATAAGTTTAAGTTGGTATTATTGGATTAAAAGTTAAAGAGTAAGGGGTATCCATTTTGTCAAAGTCCCTTAAGACATGACCCTAGTCTTATCCCTTATTTATCACACCTTCACGAAGTTTGAATCTTGGTGGATTGCAATATTAAAGAACATGTCATCATCCTCGCCAATTATGCTCAACCAATTGAACTATAACTCTTTGGTATTAGTGACTAATTGTAATCAATATGACATGTTTGAAAATTAATTTATTTGATTAAATTTGGTTAGTAATTTGGTTAAGCGGTAGACATGTTAATGTCATTGTGGATTGAATTAATTATTAAGAAATTAAATAACTTATGTAATATTTAGTACTCTTTAAATTAGAAAAATCATATAGAAAGTAAGCTAGCCCAAGACATCTTTGAACACAAATAATGAAATAGATTAATAAATGAAAGAATAATAAGTAAATTGAGGATTGTAATGTATTAACAATTATCGCGTGGAGGCAGAGGCTGCGTTCATGAGTGTCAGATATGCTATTAGAAAGGCATTTTCCAAAGTCTGGGTGGAAGGTGATTCTATGAATATCATAAATTATTTGTGTGGTACTTAACACCTTTAAGTACCGACAACCACTTCTAATAGCATATTAGAAGTGGTTGTTTTCCAACAGCCACTTAACACCTTTAGCAATCACATCTCTACAGAGCAAAATATTCCTCTAGAAGCATGAACCAAACAAGATCTCCTCCACATAAAGCAAATCCCAAGGCCTATCCAGACCAAACATGTACTTGTTATTCGCCAAAGGAGCCCAGCCAACAACCCTATTCAAGAGCCTCCAAATGTTTTTAGCCAGAACGACCTTATTGAAAGATCTAAGATTTATAATTCCTAGGCCACCCCATTTCTTTAGTCTATAGACTGAATCCCAAGCCACAAGGGGAATCCTTGCTTTGGACTCCACCCCTGACCAAAGGAATCTTCTCATGATCTGCTCCATTTTTTCTTCAAACTTGACTGACACCTTGAATAAACTCATGGCGCGGAGGCAGAGGCTATGTTCATGAGTGTCAGATATGCTATTAGAAAGGGATTTTCCAAAGTCTGGGTGGAAGGTGATTCTATGAATATCATAAATTATTTGTGTGGTACTCATCCCCCAAGCTAGAATGTGGATCGGCTAATAAAGGATATGGTAATAATGTTGCAATCTTGTGATGAGACTCGTGTTTCTCACGTTTATCGGGAAGGAAACTCTCTTGCTGAATTTTTTGCCAATTTGGCTGTCAGCCTTAGTGAATTGACCTGGGTACTTAGAACAATCATCGTGCAGAGGCGAAGGCTTTGTTCATGAGTGTCAGAAATGCTATTAGAAAGGGATTTTCCAAAGTCTGGGTGGAAGGCGATTCTATAAATATCATAAATTATTTGTGTGGTACTCATCCCCCGAGCTGGAATGTGGATTAGCTAATAAAGGATACAGTAATAATGTTGCAATCTTGTTATGAGACTCGTGTCTCTCACGTTTATTGGGAAGGAAACTCTCTTGTGACTTTTTTGCCAATTTGGCTGTCAGCCTTAGTGAATTTCACTCGTGGGAGGAAGGGTCGATCATTCCCAAGGGTGCTAGAAACATTTTAAGAAATGATGGAATCAAATAAGTTGTTGTGGCTTTTATGGCCTCATACTTTTTCTCATTCGGCATGCTTTCTGGGTGTTTTATGGGCTGTGCATTTTTGTCTAGATAGCTTTCACCAGGGTTTTCTATGTTCTATTTGGGCTACCATGGGTGGTGATAGAAGCATAGTTGAGCCACATTCGTGCAGTGATATTAGGAGGAAGAAGAAGCTTTGGAACATCCTTCGACATGGGAAATTTACTCCATCTTTGGAGAGATTACACGGGCATGACCCCAATGCCTCAGCCATGTTTGTCTCGCTTTGGCATAACCGCAAGCTGGTGTTGAATGGGATGGAGGTGGAGGTGAATGAAGATCTTATTGCCACCGTTACTAGCATGCCGACTATGGGAAGGAAATTTTTTAAAGATAAAAAGAGTAACGAAGAAGCGATGACCTAGTTTTTTAAGGATGATGAGCTGAAGAATTTGGTCAAGTTGGAGAATTGGGGCTATGATAGAACCTCCCTCAAGAAGATCTGGGCTAGGGTTGCAGAGGTGATGATGCACTACGTGATGCTAGAAGGGAGATTTAAGGCTTTTCTTGGTCATCACTTCACTCTCTTGAATCACTTCAGGCATGGTTTATTTATTTCTTTTCCCTTTTTCCTTTTATCTTCTTTGGAATTCTTGGTATATGCTCATATGAAGAAGAGAAGGGCCCCTGTCCTCCATGAAGGGCTTATTTTGCTTATTATGGAGAATGTCTAATCTCTAACCCCAGTTCAAGCTATCAAAGGCAAGGAAGAGGCTTGTAGTGCTTTATCTGGGTCATCGAATGTAGATTCCTCATCGTTGGAGGAGGAGGAATGGGATGAGGATGTTGCTTGCCCTGCGGCTGTGGCTTCAACTTCCAAGAAAAGAAAGGTGGTGGTTTCTAAGAGCACTAGGGCTCCTAAGAGGCTGGCCTCGTCTGGGAGTGATGACACAGAGATAAGGTCGGTTGGGTCCTCCCCCAAGGCTATGGATTTGGCTGTTGGTAAAGGTGTTGTTGGTGGGGCTTCAGTCAATGTTGGGTTGGATGAGAAATCGAGGAGACTATCGAAGAGATTGGCCAATTTGAAGAAGAATGCTTTTGTTGCTCCGGCCATGGACCCTAAGGAGATTGAGGAAGGTAAGATTCCTACGAATAAAATGGTGACAGTGGAGGATTCTCCAGTTCATGACATGTCGAAGGTGTCCCTTGTGAAGGAGGTTGAGGATCTAAATGTGGGGGAGGAGGAGACAAATTTTTTTAATCAACCCTTGAAGATTGATCCTCTGTTAGAGGATTTTTTGTACTTGGACGAGGATGATACTTCTATGTTTGGCCTGCTGGACATGGCGAGGGTTGGGGGTATGAGCACCTTCAAATTTCCCAAATGGACTCTACAAGAATTCAATAAAATCAATATTAAGATAAGGGGCTTAAAGGAAAATATGGAAAATGCTCAAAAGGCCTTTGTGTTTGATATTCTCATTGATAGAATGGTGGAACTGGAAGGGTCATTTAATGACTTCAAGGCCTTGTGTGAAGATAGATTGCTAGCCCTTGAGGCCAAGGTTGATGGTATTAATGGGGATATAAAAAAAATGTTGCAGGTTTTCCATACCTTGGTGAAGAATAGTGCAGAAGCATTGGAAATTCTTTTTAAGAAAATTGGGCAGCTTAGAGAAGATTAGGTTTTCTTCTCGAAAATGATGGAGAGAGAGCAAATGGCTAAGGGTAAGGGCAAAAAAACTATGAAGGATGATGACAAGGTTCTTGTTGGTAGAGGAGTAGCTGAATGGATGAAAGCATTCGATCAATGCTGAGAAGAAGGAACTGCTGGATATGGTGGAAAAACATAAAAACTAGCAGATTGAGGTGGCCAAAACTCTGAGTGGCCTTAACTAGTTTCTTTGTTGTTTCTTTCTGTTTATGTTTTGTGTTTTCTTCTGTCCGTTGTTTTGTTGGTGGGTGCCACTGGTTGTTGATTGTCTTATTATACTTTGGCACCCATGGTGGTTGGTTTTTTAGCTGTTGGGTTGCTGCTGATAGACTTTTGGTTTTTTTTGGAGCAGCATTTTGTATCTAATGTAAAGGGTTTCAGGTCTCTTCAAAACCTGTTTTTCCCTATTAATCAAAACAATTAGTTGTTCTAAGAGAATAAGTTTAAGTTATTTTAATTTTAAAAATATACAAGATATTATAATACAATTAATCTAACTATGCCAATTTTATATTAGGCCTTATTAGATGATAAAATAATTTTGTGATTTTTTTGTTATAATTTCATGATTCTTTAGAGAAGCTAGAGGGAGAAATTAAACATTAAGGGTTCAAACCCTTGATTATTACTACAAAGGGGGTTGTTGTCTAAAGGGAGGGAGGAAAGGTCACTCTTAGCATTTGTCTAGTCAATAATAACTATCGAGAATGAGGAAAAATCAACCCAATGTAAGCTAAGAAGTTTATTACTTTATTGTAACCTCTAACAATACAAAAAAACATGTTTCCTTGAACCTTTCCCGTATTTTGCAAGCATTGGAAAGAAACTATTTAGTTTCCAATTTGATGTGTCACATTTTTCTTGCCTATCTATGTTCAACACACAAAAAAAATCTTTGTTAATGAGTTTGATACAACCAAGGAAAACTCCCTAGTACTTTTCTCATGCTTTGTAATAAAGTAATAATTCAAATAATCATAACAAAAAATGGAAAAGAGATAATTACATTTTAAAATTTAAAATATTTTGTAAACTATTTATAAAGGAGAATAGTATTTTCCCTAAGCTTATTATGGGCTAATCCAATAAGATACATAAATCGAGGCATAAACTTAAATTAATTGATTAATAATCAATGGGAAAATGTAACAATAAACTAAATCTTAAAGCGTTGAAAGTAAATGCAAGAAATAAAGGCATGTAGCTTTAAGCTTAAAGGAGATGAATAATTTTGTAGACACACTAAATTCAAGATACCTTGGGATAAAAAATGGATTATGTCAATTTATGGTTTGCCTTGAGATCAAAGAATTGTGTCTATGTTGTTGGTATGAGCTCAATATAATAGAAAGACTAGCAAGAGAGATTTTCTTAGCAAAGGCAATCCCAAAACATCTTTAGTAAGTATTTTTAAGGAATAAAAAGATGACTATAGAAGAAATAAACATCTAAAAATTTAAATACAAAAATATAATAATATTACACTAACCAAATATTCTAACTATTGAGAATATTATATTATTATATACTGACTAAGTGAATATTATGTCTAGTAAAGAGGCTATAAAGGGGGGAATCCTTATCAATTCCTCCCAAGTTAGATGAAATTATCCCTTCTTTCTCCTTAAGATGGGGAAAATGTTTCTCAAAATATGCCTATGAGATCCACATGGCTTGGGTTGGTAGGGTATCCATATGAGCCACCAAGTATACAGTGGTAGGTTCTCTCCTATTAGAGCATGTGTGAACCTCAAAAACTTGCAATCAAAGGAAACTAAAAATCTAGAATATTATGCTCTGAAAGATAAGAGAGAGGAACTTCATCTTCCAAGTGAGGTAGCTCATACCATTTTAGATGATTAACATTAACCACATCATGGATTCCAAGTTGCAATGGGACATCAAGTTTGAAGGAATTATCTCCTATTTATTGGATAATGGCATAAGGCCCATATCTAATAGGCTTGATCTTGTGATTTTGTTGACATTTGAACCTTTGTAGATTTTTGGTGGTGCCAAAGTGTTTTCACAAGAAGAAGAATGAGCCTTCCTTAATTAGCATCAATTGGGAAAAACTAGTGGGAACACATAATTGATTCAATTTATATATAACCAACCATCTCTAATTGTGTGGTCTAAGAAATGAGTTTATTGGTGATAATGGAAAGTTGTGGAGTGTGTATAACTAGTCCAAAAGATGCATTAGAATAATACAAACATTTCCAATCCTCATCTACAATAAATCTAACATCTAGAATATGCAATGCTTTGGCTAAAGGGTGACTCAACAAATAAAAAACTTTATTGGTACTCCCCTTAAGTAAAATTGTTGAGTATATGAGGCCCATTTCAAATGATGTTTTTCTTGAATTTTAGATTGTGAATTAAAAAACATAAGGACTTGACAATCTATATGAAGAATTTTTTCCTTTCCAAGAATGTAGTGTCATCATTGTTTCAAGGCTTTAACCAAGGCCTAGAACTCCTTCTCATAGGTTTTTTTTATTAATCTTGGTTGTAGAGAGGCCCTCAAAATGATAGGCTATTAGATTTCCTCCCTATTTAAGAGTAACTCTTATAGCATGGTTGGAAGAATCTATCTTGATATTAAAGGGTTGCTTAAGATATAAAAGAATAAGCACTAGATCTAAGCAAAGTGCTTCGTTAAGCTATTGGAATGCTTGACCTAATATTATATACCACGAAAAATTCTTGTATTTGGACAAATGGTGAAGTGGTCAAGCAATTTAGGAAATTATTTGAATGAATTTTCTATAGTAATCCATGCCCTCTTGGAAACCCTTTAGTTTTATAACACATAAGGGATAGGCTTATCTTTGAGAGATTTCACTTTGTTAGGGTTTGGACACACTCCATTTTGACCAATAACAAAAAATTATATTTGATAGAGCATTGGCCAAAGAAGGATTTCTTCATCTTATCTTGAAGTTGATGTTGTCATGGAAGATATAAAGTAACGTGAACATGTTGGATAAGATCTAGAGATTGATTTAACACAAGAATACCATCTAAATACATAATGATGAACTTTTCTAGGTAAGCTCTAAAAATATCATTAATGGGTTGTATAAATATGGCAAGAGCATTACTTAATCCAAAAGTCCTTGTATGCATTGAAATTGGAAATTAATATATTAAAAGAATCAATAACATAAACTAAAATCAAATCTAATTCTTACTTTACCAATCTCACTACAAACGTAAAAAATAAGAGAGATGTTACTTTACCTTTGGATGTGGATGTTAAACCTCAACAACTTAACACTATGATTTGATTGAGGATTGATTTTGACAAAATGAATGTGCATAAGTATGTGAGATATGAAATTGATGAAGGAATGATTGTATTTATAGACTTTCTAAGGAAAATCAATTGAGAGATAAGGATGAGGATGAAGACTTTAGTGAATTGAATTGATCGTGGCATCAAATCAACTAGAAAATATAAATTTTCCATTCCAAATCCATAAGAGGATAATATTTAATTATTTGATTTAATAATTAGATAAATATGCACATCAAGTTTCCATTCAGAGACTAAGTTGATTGAATAATGAGGATGGAGTTTATAAAATGAAGAGTTAACTTGTGGGAGAAGATTGAGTTTCCTAAATGGAGACCAAGTTGACTAATGAAGACCGAAGATGATTGAAATAAAAATTATTTGAATGGGAATTAGCTCACATTTAATTAAATAATAAAATATTATTTAATTAAATTGATAAAGTGGGAATTATTAAATGATTATGTGTGGTAGATGGTAATTAATTAATGATGACTAATGAATAATTAACATGATGGTAATTAATGATAATAACTAGGGTTTTATGATTAGATGAATTATTTTCAGTGTCTATATTTTGCCCCTCTTTGAAGCAATGTTTGAAGTGATATTGTTTCAAAGAAAAAGAAAAGTAGCTAAGAAGAAAATTTAGAACAAATGAAGACAATGATGATATGTCGTACTTGGGTGAGAAATAGAAAATTAGAAAAGTGGAATGATTGATGCTCCCTCAAGAGACTATCTATGCATAATTTTCATGAGTGAGTTCTCAAAAGAAGACATGTGAAGAGAATGTTAGATGAAAGATGGAAAATGGTGGAAGAAAACGAATAAAATATGGATGCAAAAAAATGATACAGATGGAATGATAATGATATGTTATGTTGACTCTGAGATTAGCAACCTGTATTTAATATAGCAATGGATATTATGTACTAGGGTACATAAGACCAAGGTGACAATGTATCCAATGCATGGTGTAATACCTTTCCCGAAGAACAAGGAAAAACTTGATTGAACAACTTTGTTTTCTAAAACACAACAACCACAACAACAAGGATATGACATTGAAACATGTTGTACTTCCACAACGATGTGCACACAAGTGTCACATGAACACAACAACCAATGACAACAACAACAAGAAGGTCTTACCATTGCATAAGCAAGGTCGAAACAACAAAAAACTAAACACTTGTGGGAAAAATCCACCATGAAGAACAAGATTGAGAGAGAGAGGGAACATCTCCAACACAACGATCGGTTACAACCCATTATCACATTCTCTCACAACACAACTCTAGAATAGGATGAGGGAATCATCATCCTCCAATCCACATCTAGACTCACTTAACCAAAGAAAACAAGGAAAAACCTTCACCAAAGGATGTCAAAACAAGAGATACAAACTCTCCACTAACTAGAACAATGATGAGTCACTTCTAGACAAACCACATGCTTCCCTAGATGTTTGTCACAATGTGACATTGCACCAATGGAAAGATACTACTATACAACAACTCAAAACCTATGAGGAATGTTACAGACACTAATAAGAACAACCATGAAGGTTTACAACTTTCCTAAGACTTTGCAAGACAAGGTGCACGATCTCCCTAACCCTAGGTTTTCCAAACAACCAACTTTAGAAGAGTGCACACAAAATGATACAAGATAACCCACAAGTCATCAACGAAGACTCTTAAGGAAAGGTTCCAAATATCACTAGACCCCTAGCACCATGATGAATAACTTTCATTTATATGGTTTACCCATTTGAGGTCCTGAAATAGAGAGGAATTAACAAGACCAAAAAGAAGAGAAAACTTGACTAGGTTTTTTAGGACCTAGCCAATGAAAATGATCACCACGGACAAAATAAAGGACATAAAAATTATTCAAAAATACATAGGGATTATAAACCTCTACCTATCATTGATTAAGATAATTTACATTTTGGTTTTCATATGGGAACGAGGCTACCTCTACATAATACCAAGCTGCCCCAACACACTTAGCCAAAAATTTGCATTTTTGGCTTACAAAACCAAGTTGCCTTTGAATACTAGGTCACCCCAGTATACTACTAGGGAGCCACAACATGATACTAGGTTGCATTTATATTTTGGTTTTTGTATGGGAGCGAGGCTGTCCCTACACAATACCAGGCCGCCCCAACACTCTTAGCCAAAAAAATGCATTTTTGGCTTACAAAACCAAGTCGCCTCTAAATACCAAGTCACCCTAGTATACTACTAGGGTGCCACAACATGATACTAGGCTGCCATAGTAGTGTTAGTTTTTTGGGAGGTTGGGTTAACTTAGCTTATGTTCAAGACTACCTAGGTGCAGTGCTAGGCCGCCCAACTATGAAAATTGACTATAAGTTCATTTTAAACACTAAATGAAATGTTCCTAAGTTCATTTTAAGCCTCAATGACATAATTAAATTTATATGCACCTATGATTGTGCTCGACACCAACACCGAGACACATAACTAGGCTAAACACTAACTTTCAAAAATGCATTACAAGTCATCTCACAAGAGAGGTCCACTTACAAATTACATTTTAAATACATTATGATTACATAATGAAAGGGCTCTGATTTCCTTTAACAATTGCATTACATTCAATTAAACTAATTACCAAGAAATGAATAATTGAGAAGAGGATATTGATGTCAATTCACTCCTTGAACCTCCAAACCCCAACGGTGGTTTCCATGCCACCCTGCCATGTGAAACAAACAAGGTTCACTCTCACCATGGTAGGAGATGGTCATGTGGCCCAAACACACTCACACAAGACATACTAGAAGAGGGCATACACTTACACTAGAATCAAAGAGTAAACATTCATCAAACACATCACACAAGGATAGCAGAGGAAAATACTCATCACACAATGATCCATATCACAAAATACATTGACATGAACACAATGGCATAGATAAGAACTCACATTGGCACAATCACCAGTAGAGGGAACCATCCATAATCTCAAAGAAAAAAGGACTAAGTCCTAAAATCAAACACATTTGCCAAACTCAAGTTGAGGCACACAAACCATTGCATAATTTCCAATTTTATCAATTTCAATATTTTTCCACAATGCATATTATCACATTTCATGAAGTACAACTTCATCAAAACATTCCAAAAAATTCATCACACCCTCCAACTAGTGCAGCATGAAAATCAATGTAAAATACAAATTTTCCCAAATTCAATGACATTTTCCCATAATGCATAACACCTTGTTTCATGATGTTCCACATTCTCCAAACATTTAAATTCAATCATTTTCAATGCATAAAAACATGAAAATTCCCAAATCCATGATGGATTTTCATATAAAAAAATTGAAATTAAATTTCTAACAATACCCTTTGGTTGCAAATATTCCCAATACTCTCCTTAAGCTATAAAATTGACATTTTCATCATTTCCCAAAAATTTGGGCATGGTAACCCCACCATTTTGAAAATTTCCAAAATTTAATTGAATCTCTACTCTAAACCAATCAAATTACAAAATAAAAGGAGATGGGAGGATTCTACACTCCCCTAATCATTCTCCTATGACCAACTTGAAGAATAATGCTCAAACGAATTTAAAATAAATAAAATACCTCAATGCCCTCCAAAATTTGAAATGTGAAATTTGCTAAGCACGTGCCAAATGAGGAATCATGAAATCAAGAAAACACAATCCCTTCTTGATTCCTATCCCAACGGAATTGACCTTGTTGAATTCTTATAAGAATTGCACTCCCAATTAACAATTTTCAAATTTCTCAATACAAATTTTCTCTCCCCATATTTTCCCAATTTCACAACATAAAAATAAAAAATAGAATAATTTACCCATTTCAAAACCTAATTAAAAATTCATTTTCGAATTTGGAATTGAAAACTCCTTCAGTTTCTCCAAAAATCAATTCAATTAGTTAAATCCATTCAAAAACATTATTTAGCATATAATTTAGCCATTTGATCCATTCAAAATGTTTGGAAAAGGGAGATCCTTAAGCAATAAGGGGGTATTTTCTCTATTTATACCTTTCCCTAAGGCATTTCATTAGGAAAGAGATCACAAGGTGTAGGGATTGACTTTCAACCTCAATGGTGAGTCAATCAAACCTAGATCTCAGTCCTTAAGATAATAGGATAGATCTAAAACCAAATTGAAATGACATGCAATGCTCAAACTAAATGCACAATAAGACCTAGAACATGAAATGTAAATTCTCAAAAGTATAGAAATGGAAACCACATTTTGCAGGCAGATTTGAGAAGGATAAGGACAAATGTACCAGTCTGTCGAAGGATAGGTTCACCTTAGGGTGAATGGGTCATGGTTAGGGCCTCTGAAAATTCTTTTGGCAATCCTCTGAGGCAGGAGCTTAGCTTTTGTTTTGCATAGGTTCCATTATTGGAAAGCCAAAAATAAAATCTAAATATAAGTTTTTGTGGCTTGACAACAATGATGACAACTTATACAACAATGTAAAATTGCTCTTCAAGATCTTCAATCCTTTTTCAACCTATAATTTGCACATACAAAGGGAGGGAAAATTGTTTTGTTTGAATGGGGGTTTGCCTTAGTCAAACCCCATGTTTTGTAATTAAACCTTGATAGAAGAATAATAACAATGGAGAAGGAAATGATGAATAAACACTTGCTTGCTACAACTCACCAAACCT
Source organism: Sequoia sempervirens (assembly GCA_007258455.2). Lineage (NCBI taxonomy): Eukaryota > Viridiplantae > Streptophyta > Pinopsida > Cupressales > Cupressaceae > Sequoia > Sequoia sempervirens. The sequence goes on from VDFB02072306.1 coordinate 12,744, forward strand.
TCAATCGCTTCCCTTAGAGGACTGAAGACAAACAAATCACTCCAAGGAACTTGATCTTGCTTTTCTTGATGGAATTGGACACTTGAAAATGCTTGGATGCTTTTGGATCAACAATGCATGTTAGCCTTCACAAGATGACATGAACACACATAAGCTTGAACATGATGATATGATCTTGATTGCTGCAATAGATGACTAATAAATCTATTCTTGAATGCTCTTGACAATAATATTTGCTCATATGAAGTCTTGATTATGTGTCTTAGAATTTTGCTTAGGTTTGAATTGATAAAAAAGACTATGTATTTATAGGTGTTTATCTAATTTCCCGAAAATTACATTCCAAAAATTGATAATTGCATATTGAATTTGAATCATTAAAAGACCACCAAAAATATATTTAAAAATGGGTCCTAAGACTTAAAGGGGACCCATTTTCCCTTGGGTGAATGGGTCCTGGCTTAAAAGTTTAGGACACTCAAGATCCAAGGTGATTAAAATATTAATTGCATTTAATTAAATGTTGGTTTCCCTTTCAAAAAATGAGAATAATAAGGCTTTAGAATACATAATTTGGAAAATTATAAGTTTAAAATTAAGTCCAATTAATTAAGGGACCCAAAATAGTGCGAAATTGTAAAAGGTATACAATTTCCTACACTACATTTAACCCCCACTTTAGTGAGAGTATGCACTTACACTTAGACACACTAAAATAGACAAATATGCGTCAAGAGAGGTCCAAGTGTACAAATGTTAGAGAGATAGAATGACAAAGATCAAGGAGGATGATCAAGCCCCCAGGATCAAATATCCCATGGAAAACCAACATAAGGACAAAGGTACACACAAGATGTGTAAGATACGTGTAGCAAGACAAGATACACAAGCATACAATATTAAAGCTAATGTGAAAAGGATGGAATAGCAAGTTGCGTTATGCCACGTCCATCAAATATGCTCACAAGGGCTAGTGCAATCCAATATACACTAGGTGAGCCCCAAAGGAAAAATGAGAAACACACACTAGGTCTAAAAGGTGTGAACTCATAAGAAAGTGGTGGCAAATGGGAAGGTCACACCAGGTCTACAGGTCTCCCATCGTTAGCCATACCAAAAGTTATACTCCCAAACAACTTTGATAAGGTGCCACAAAATGATCAATGCTATGCCAACACTACACTAAGTCCAACCTCTGTGAACAAAAGTGAAGCCAAAATGTCAATATGTTCATGCCAAAATGAGATAATTCTAATGTCCATGTCAAAATAATGCCAATGTAAGCCCCCACTTTAAAGTAATTGCTAAACACCATGTTGTACGCAATTACTTTAAAGTAGAAATGATAAGTTCCAATTGATAAGAGGGCCATGAGAGCTTATTTGGAAAGCCCTATGCCAACCATATATTTCCAAATGAAGTTGCATCATGAAAAAGAAGGTTGCCCCCACATGCAATCTCAAAAGATAACACATAAGGGATCCACGAATTTGGGGTCATCACATGTCTTTTCTACAGTGATATAATAGAGCTTGGAACCATCGTCATTCCCCAAATACCTCATGGAACAATGAACATAAAGGAGGAATGACACATAGAGAGTGAAAACAACAAAGAAGCTTTTGGGTCAACATGTAAGAGACTTGGATGTCTCAATGCTTTGCATCATCCATAGAAGACAATAGAAAAGATAATGATTATGACAGATAGAAGAATGGAGATACAAATAGAAGAATGCCATGATAGATTCACTTCCTTTGTATCCTTTCCCCAACAGAGTAACAAGGGTCATCCAAAGAAAACTCACAAACATAAAGGCACACCAAGCAACACAATATAGGGGATCACAATACATACATGCAATCACAAAGAATATAGAGAGAAAAGAAAAATAGTATGTCATATATGAGCCAACCTATAGCAAGTCATCCAAATCCCAGTCTTGTTCATCATATACAAAAAGGCAGATAACTAGCCAAAGGAGTAATGACAAGTTCCATACTAGGATAATCACCAGGTTCAAAACATGGTGATGCACTCTTTTTAGGAGGATCATCACGGCTGCACCCATCTAAGTTCATAGAAGTGGAAAACAATAAATTTAGTTCATTATGCACTTCATCATCAATTTTAGCAATCTCATCATCATCATCCAAGTTAATCACAATGAGAGGTCTAATGACAATGCCCATTGTATCTTTTTTTTCATTTTGGTGCAAAAATTTCATGTTGTGGAAAAGGTGAAGAATCACCATGCTTTGTTTGAGTTGGTTTGTTCTTTTCTTCTAATTGACGAGTAATAACATGATGTCTCTGCATACGCTCTTTAGCATTTCAATTTCTTCTTGCACGATTTCCAGGTTGTGATGATGTAGGAGTGGGTTTATCAACCATCGATCTCTTTTCTTCCCTTAGGGGAGGAATGGAAGGGACCTTCGAGGGTTGTGAAGAAACTTTCTCTTTAGGCTTATAAAATTACTTTATTTTAGGAGGCACAAAGGGAAATGTATGGTTATCTCTTGGTCTCTTGTAGGATATAGGTGGCAGAGTAGCATCATGTTTTGTTTCTTTTGGTTCAAGCATAGGTTCATCCATAACATTTGGAGTGGGAGGAATGAATATGGATCTTTTAGTTTTAGGTGGGATATTGGCAAGGGATAACTTTGCTATACACTTCACTTTGAACTTTTGATGGGATTTGAAAATAAATATTCATAAGGTTTTAGAGGTTCTACAGGTTCGGGCCAAAATAAATCCAGTGAAAAGTTCCCTTAGAAAGACAAAGGATTAAATCCACTATGACGCATTGTAAAAATTTGGTTGTCAAATGGAAATTTCAAGCACTTGTGGATGATTGATGGGGTGACATTCATGGATAGTAGCTATGGATAGCCTAACTTCACATGAAATTGATTCGAGGGATGAAAAATAATGATACATCTAATTGCTTTGGTCCAAGTTTTAATGGAAGAGTGATCAAACCTATCGTAGGGCGAACAAAACCATCATGTGTTTTGATCCATGCTTTCAATTTTTCATAAGAATATTGGTAAAGTTCATGCACAAATAATAATTCCTCGGTGATCAAATTCTCTACACATAGGATCAATTAATATCCCATTTGTAGGCTTTTCATTAATTCTTTCAGTAATGTAAAGAGGACCACCAGGTGCATGTTTAATTATATCATTGTTTGAGAAAGAAATGTCAATAGACAAATTGAATTGGCCCTTACGAGGTTGACGTCATGAATCCAATCATAGCATCTATATCATCTCCATTATCACTCTTATTCTCATTGGTTATATCTTGTATGTTGTCAAAATTCATCACATCATTCTTGTTATCACTAGCTTTTACAAATGAGACAAAATGGTTTGGTATTGGAATGGTAAAGATTTGAAAATTTTGGTTAGGTGGAGAGACAGATTTATTTCCTTGATCATTAACACCTACCGATTGGATGTGATTGGAATCAATGAGGTCTTGTGTTGTATGTTTAAGACACATGCATCATTTTGTATCATGTCCAACTTGTCAATGATAATGGAAAAAGTAATTTGAGTTATAGTTTTGAGGTAAAGGCTTAGTGGTATCAAGAGGTCTAACAGAAGGTAAGGTGATTAGGTTCTTGCTCAAGAGTTGCAACATGATCAAATGGAGGGTATTGGGTAATGGGGTGAATTGCCTATTCTTATCCTGATATTGGTATGGATTTGATGTTTTTATGGAAACCACTTGAGGTTCAACATAGTTGGTTGGTTTAGGTGGATTTATCTGTATAAAGCCCTTATTTTTTTCTTGAATGGTTGAATTTTTTTTTAAATGGTTGAAAATTTTGTTTCTTGAATGGTTGAAAATTGTTATGACACAGTTTCAAATTTTTAGGGCGAGTTGAAGCAATTTTTCCTTCACGTTGATTAAGATAGTTTTGATAATCACATATAGTCATGCATACGTGTGTAAAGTATGAAAATTTCATCATCCCAAGCTTATCTTGGATATGTTTTTGTAAGTTGTCAATGAACATTCGTTGAAGATCATTATCGGGAAGTTTAATGTTGATTTGTGAGTAAATCAATTGATAACGGTTATAAACTACAAGGCTGATCTTTTTATTTATTTTATATTGTATCAATTAGGACTATATAGGGACTAATATCTTAGGTTGAAAGAGGACTATTAGACCCTACTAAATGAGTTGATTGAGTTATTCGGTAAGGAACAAAACCATTCCAAGGTTGTATCTTTTAATGACCCAGGAAAAAGCTTAGCCAAGAGCTTATCTTCAAAAATGAAGTCATTACGTAAGGCTATATATGCTGACACATGGTTACTAGGATCTCTTTTACCACCGTATTTCTCAAATCTAGGTATCTCTATTCCTTGTGGCATTTGTGCTCTCAATATCTCCAATGACAATGGGTTTCTCTTGACATATTGTGAAAGTTGCCCGGTTTGGTTTTGGTTCAATGTTGCTATTTCTTGTTGAAGGGATGTGACATTTTGCAAGAGTTGGTTTATGATGCAATCATTGATTGTGTTTTGAGATGGAGGGTAATATGGTGGAGGTGTATATGTGTTGGGTGTACAACTAAATTGCAAGTTTGTGAGAGGTGGGGGGTTTGGGGATATGATGTTTGAATTCACAAAGCCAAAAGGATTCCCAGTGGAAATACTAAAAGTTGGAGTGATATTGCTGGTTGGTTGCATAGTTGTAGTAACAATTATTGGTATATATGTAACACTAGGTTGCGATACTCATACAAGTTTCACCAAACCAAAAGTGTACCCAAAATGGACAAAAGGAACTAAATAAATATAGTAAACATGTAAAAATAAGAAACACAATGTAGGTATTAAACAAGATATTGCAAATTTCAAATCTGAAAAATGATAATTGATTGATTTTAGATGCAAAAACCTAAAAGTGATTACTTTTGAATACCAATTTTGATTTTAAACAATGGATTATCTTTCACCAATTGAACTAGATGCAAACAACTATTGAATTATATAATTTCTAAAATTGAAACATAGATCTACAAGCCAAAACAGATTAATAATACAAAGATAAAACATTGTACAAAAATTTGGAAAATCACCTATACCAGAATAGGTTCACCCTAGGGTGAATGAGTCCTAGGATAGGGGTCTGAAAAATATAAATATGAGTATTTATCTTGATACTAACAAAAAATATATTCTTTAGTGACAATTCTTCTAGAAATATGATGAAAATGCAAATGTAATGTAAATGACAATGTATGAACAAAATGACTTTTTTTTTTAATGAAATATTGATCTAAATAACTAAAAAACACCTTAATGCAAGATATTATGTAGAATGTATGCAATATTTTTGGATTTTTATAAGTTTAAATAATGCAAACATGCAATATGTAACCCTAAATGTAATGCAAAACAAGATGATGCAAAACCTAGATCTAGGGTTTAAAGGATCTCCAAATCAGAAAAGGTATGATGTAAGAAAGTTAGGCTCACCAAAATGAAATGTTGGGAAAAGGGAGATCCTTAAGCAATAAGGGGGTATTTTCGATATATGTTCCTTTCCCTAAAGCATTCCATTAGGAAAGGGATCACAAGATGTAGGGATTGACTTTCAACCTCAATGGTGAGTCAATCAAACCTGGATCTCAGTCCTTAAGACAATAGGATAGATCTAAAACCAAATTGAAATGATATGCAAAGATCAAAATAAATGCACAATAATTCTTAGAACATGAAATGCAAATTCCTAAAAGTACAGAAACAAAAACCACAATTTGTGCAGGTAGATTTGAGAAGGGTAAGGACACATGTACCGGTCACCAAAAGTAGGTTTTGAGCTCTACTAAAGGACAAGTTTCCCTAAGGCTAATGGGTCCTAGTTAGGGATTTTGAAAATTCTTTTGGAAGTCCTCTAAGGTAGGATCTTAGCTTCTATTTTGCATAGGTTCCACTCTTGGAAAGCCAAAAGTAAAATCTGAATTTGAGTTTTTGTGGCTTGACAACAATGATGACAACTTATGGAACAATGAAAAATTGATCTTAAAGATCTTCAATCCTTCTTCAATCTGTAATCTACAAATACAAAGGGAGGGAAGAATTATTTTATTTAATTGGGGGTTTACCTTAGTCAAACACCATGTTTGGTAATTAAACCTTGATAGAAGAATAATGACAATGGAGAAGGAAATGATGATTGAACACTTGCTTGCTACAACTCACCAAACCTTCAATGGATTCCCTTAGAGGAATAAAGACAAAAACATCACTCCAAGGAGCTTGATCTTGCTTTGCTCAATGAATTTGGACAAGTGTTGAAAATGCTTGGATTCTTTTGGATCAACAATGCATGTTATCCTTCACAAGATGACATGAACACACATAAGCTTGAACATGATGATAGTAACTTGATTGCTACAACAAATGACTAATAAATCTATTCTTGAATGCTCTTGACAATAATATTTGCTCATATAAAGTCTTGATTTTGTGTCTTAGAATGTTTCTTAGGCTTGAATTGATAAAAAAGACTATGTATTTATAGGTGTTTATCTAATTTCTTGAAAATTAGATTCAATAATCCGACAATTACATATTGAATTTGAATCATTAAAAGACCACCAAAAACATATTTAAAAATGGGTCCTAGGACTTAAAGGGGACTCATTCGCCCTTGGGCGAATGGGTCCTAGCATAAAAATCTAGGACACTCATGATCCAAGGTGATTAAAATATTAATTACATTAATTAAATGTTGGTTTCCCTTTTTGAAAATGGTAATAATAAGGCTTTGTATTACATAATTTAGAAAATTAAAAGCTTAATTAAGTCCAATTAATTAAGGGACCCAAACATAGTGTGAAATTGTAAAGGGTATACAATTTCCTACACTACACAAATTAAGCAATAAATTGAATTAATTTTACAAAAAAGTGAAATTTAAATAATTGAATACACACACTTTCACTGGTATTTCATAATAGGGTTATGCTATCCTGGAAAATTATACTGAATCCAATCGACATGGTAAAATACTAGGAAGTCGCACTTGAATTGAGTATGATAGTTAAGGCTAGCAAATTGGCCAATGTGACATCTCCCATATGGGTATACTCAAACCTATGGAGCCAGGTGGAGAAATACCTAATACCTATAACCACTCAACGCACATGTCAAGTATACTTTCCCCATACATATAAATAGAAAAAGCATTGCATAAATACCCTATAATGTACAACATCATATCCATAATTTCATTACATATAAATGATAAACTTCATGATATCAATTAATTATAACATCTATATTAATGCATACATTCATGAACCAAAACATAATAATAATCACTTGACAAGCTTGCATCATTCACGTATCCCAAGAACACCTCCAAAATGAAATGCATACATCCCCTCTCAAGGGACTTGGCATCAAATCACACATACACTTCAATTCCATTTACATGAAGCATAAAAATAAAATAACCATAGAGGAGACAAAGAATCAAAACATAAAACAATAATATCGAAACATGATCATCTAACATCTCAACGTATACAAAATACAATTCTCCCACTAACATCATGTGTTAGGAATAGGTAGGGACTACACAAGGACTAACTCTCAAGCAAACAATAGACAATAGAATGCCCCAACTCTCACAAGGTATTTGATTCTCTCGATGGCTTTGTGATGAGACAACCATCAAACATGAAACAAAAAAAAATTTAAGACCTTGTCCCAATATAAACCATTCAAAGCACACCAAGATATGAAATGATTGTGGTGACCTTCAGTAGGCACAATATGGGTCAAAAAATAAATCAAAAGAAAGATCAAAAGATAAACCAAGGAAAAAGATAAACAATGATCAATAGACACACAACAATAACATCTTATTTCAAGGTGCATATAGGACTAAAGGATGGATGTGGATCATGTCCGATTTCAAGAAGGAAACGTCCCATATAAGACAAGTGTATAATTTAGGGAAGGAAACATCATGTACAAGACAAGTGATGGGTTATAAGAAAATTTTCACACTGGCAAAAGGATGGTTTTTCCTTAATGTTATCAAAGTTGATATCAATCTCTAAGATTTTACATTAAAGTGCATGTTTAAAGTGTGATGTTTGAAGGTTTAAAAACACATGTTGATGTTTGATGTTTTGTTTATTGGTGGAGTTGATATGTTGGGGATGGTATATACTATAAGTACCCCTCAATAGGTTCATTATAGAAGGAATTATAGAAACAAATGTGATCTTTGACTCCATCTGTTATAGGTATAGCAAGAGATTGATAGTGAAATTAAACATCAATTTTTTTTATAATAAGCTTGATTATAAAATTTCAATGAAGATTTTGGAGTAGTCTAGTTTTAATTTGTATTGAATAGAGCTATTCTCTAAGTGTATCTACACCCCCAATAATTTATCCCAATGAATGGGATCTTGGAAGGTTTATTTTCCCCTTCTTATGGTATTAGGCATGGTGATCCTATATATCCATGTGTTTTTATTATCATGGTAAAAGCCCTAAGCAAGTGCATAACAATTAAAAAGTTGAAGTTATCTAGAATATAATTGAAGCCACCATGGGTTTTGGATATTTCACACACCTATAATTCACTTATGATATTTAATTTTTTGGGGGAAGACAACTTGTGTGAAGCAAGGACTGTTAAGGGATTCTCAATTCATAACCTAAATTACCTTTGGGAATTTAATAAATCATACCAAGTTATAATTTTTTTAATGTATCTCCTAGGGTTCAACAAAGAACTATAGGGGTGTTTATTTTCTAGCATGTATCACTTCTCAATATCTAGGTGCCAAAATTTTTGCAATTTCTTATAACTAACCCTATGGATTCATTTATGGAGGCATTTAAGGCCAAACTAGCTTAATGAAGAGGCAAATGAATATTTTTTTATGGGTAGGATCACTATGATTAAATCATTCTTATCCATTCTCTTAATATACCTCTTCTCTATTCTTAAGGCGCCAAAAAGTATCTTAGAGGTCATCAACAAGATAATGAATAATTTTTTATGGAAAGGCATAAAAGACAAGAATAAATTTTCTTTAATACCTTTAAATATAATGTGTCTTCTCCTAGTAGCTAATGAAAGAGAGGGCTTAGGAATATGCATCTACACAATATGGAGATAGGAGGAAAGCTAGCTTGGAACATTTAAGAAAACAACGAATCATTATGGAGTAGGTTTATGAGAAAAACCATTTAGACTTTGTGGAGGACATCCAAATTTTCATAACTCCTAACCACCTTGAAGGATCACATGTATGGAAATTTATCTTGAATAATAGAAACATAATTGTTAGTGTGAAATATATTTTATACATTTAGTTTCCATTTATCTAGTTCCTAGACCTAGTAGACTTATTCACACTCGCTTAAGTTCACTTAGTGGTTTAGTTGTCTCACCTCATAGACACATAAAAAATGCTCTTACACGTTTCCCATGTGTTCTATATGTGTGATATCTCTTGGAGGTTTAGTTAGTGGTTTACTTTCACCTTCCTATTTCCTTTGTGTCTTACATATATACAAGGAGATCATTTTACATCACATATTTTATTATATTTTGTGGCTAATTGTTGTTAGAATTCTTTTGTTAAAATTATTAAATTTTTCATTCATAATTTTTTGCTCCAACATGGTATTAGGGCATTGAATTGTAACTTCCTTCTCAAT
>VDFB02072307.1:0-38922 GCA_007258455.2 Sequoia sempervirens
GCCATCATGCAGTCAATACCTATCAGGAGTTCACCAGCAGACTGATAGAGAGATTCGATAAGAAGGATCCGGAATTGTATTTCAGAGAGTTGGCTCAGCTCAGACAGATGGGTAGTCTGGATGCATACATTGGCGAGTTTCAGAGAGTGGCAGTCATGGTGACAGGGATTTCAGAGTGGAGACTTATCATACTATTCGTTGAGGGTTTGGCAGAACCCATGAGAGGCTGGGTCAAGGCGTTTGATCCTACTACACTTCAGGAGGCGATGCGGAAGGCAAGGAGTATGGAGCTTGCTGCTCCGAAGAAACAATTTCAGCCTAAAGCAAACAACTTACCTGTCGAGGAGAGTCAGACACCAGTTGCAGAACCAAAAAGGAAACCAGTTGCGAGAATTGATGATGCAACTCGGGAGGAATGCAGGAAGAAACAACTCTGTTATTGGTGCAAAGCACCCTACAGCAAGGAGCATGATTGTCCTTTGAGACCGAAGGGCAGAGCCGACCGCGCCATGTGGGTTTACTATGATGATGACGAGTCTGATGATTCAGACCAGCAGGTTGTTTCAGAACATGCAGAGGCCGGGAATGCCTCTACAGAGTTTGGGCCCGATGCCAACTTATCCCCGTTGGTATTATCTACTAGTGTACGGGATGACTCATTCAGGTTCAGGGGATTAGTGGAAGGACAGCGATGTATTGCTATGCTCGACACTGGAGCCACACACAATTTCATTGATGAGGGCTTCGTCAGCAGATGTAGACTCCACAGAGGATTTCGCTGGATTCAGAGTTCGGGTGGCAGATGGATATACACTCACTTGCACTCGACGGATTTGTAATCTCACTCTCATGCTGACTGATTATGAGTTGCAGGCAGACTTTTATGTAGTCAACTTGGGTGGGATGGATTTTGTGCTGGGTATGAGGTGGTTACAGGACATTAGTGTGTTCACCCTCAACTTGCCTAAAATGGAGATGAGATTTGAGGTACAGGGCAAGAAATATGTGTTGAGGGGGATTACAGATGGCAGCCTTCGTTCTATCTCTCTCGTTAGTGGGAAGAGCGAGAAGGTAGAGCAGGATTTTGCGCAGACCAGGCATGGTTATGCTCAGTACCCCGGGGGTTCTGAGGCAGTCGTTTGGGATCAGCCTAGTGGTTTGGTTCCGTTTGTGACCAATCCATTGTTTGAGACAGATGTTATATCTACATACGACAATCCGCTCTTTGAGTTTGATATGGGTAACTCACCTGATCATGGTCTTGCGCAGAGTAATGATAGCGTTTGGGATCCTACTAGTGCACTGGGATTTCAGACTCCGCTCACGGAGGAGTATCACAGTGTGTATATGGTGCAGAGTGCATATAGCTTCATGATTAATCCGCATGTACACGATTTGTTTCAGGTGCACAGTGGTGGTATGCACGTGCTTGATATGTTGGATGATAGTATATCTCGTGCAGTTTTAGGGGGTAAGTGTTGCTTGTCGTTTGACTTGCCTCCTTCTGAGTTTCTTGATCCTATGCCGGACCGCACTGAGGTTAATAGGGAATGGTATTTTATTTTTGCTAATCAGTTGTGGGAGTTACAGGAGTCAGTGGTGACCAGCAGGAACATTGTCCGGTACTTCCCATGGGATCCAGGTGGTGCAGTGCAGCTGTATTTGCAGAGATTGCTTGAGGACAAGCAATTTCAGGGAGGGCGGACTGTCATGTCCCCGCTTTAGCTGACACTGTTTGTCGAGGAGTTAGCCTATAATTTCGATCGTAAAGGTGACAGGGGTGTCGCGAGGATCATGGGAGGCCCGATTACTTCGGTGTTTGGTAACTCCGGTTGCGGTTGTGTCGAGGTTGGGCCTTCGCAGAATCTTCCAGAGTGCTTTTTTAGGAACTTTCTATTTTTAGAAAGTTAGGTCAGGCGGAAGCTGCTATTTCGGGCAGGGCACCTGGTTCAACCTTTCAGCTCAGAATCGACCCAGTTCAGCAGTTTGATGATCAAACGAGAGGAATAAGGGATATTTAATGCATTAGTAAATATTTAATAATTTGACTTTATATTAAAGTCACTTTATTGAAATATTAAATTATTTAATTAATTTGGCCTGTTATAAAGTATTTAATATACTTTATAATAAAGTATTAATTTTTGATTTAATGAATATTTATTATTCATTAAAATAAGCGCCAATTATTAAATAGATTTCTCCTAAGTCTTGAAAAGACGAATTTAATCATTTTATTAAATGATTATTAAAAAAGAGCATTGGGTCGAATTTTATTGAAGAGGATATATATTTTGCAGTCAAGACAAATCGAACCATCATGAAATGTTATTCTAATTTGTCTTTTGCTCTGAGCATCGGAGTTTGCAAACCTTAGGGTTTCTGGCAGACGATCGTTTCTGGAGAACGAAAACTCTTCAGAGATCAGGCAGACTGAGGCTGTGAAATACCAGCTGAAGCTTGCACTTGGTGATTTCACACAGAGATCACAGATTGTGCTTATTCATCCATTTTGGCAGAGGTTTTCAGAGATAATCATCAGCAGACAGGGGCGACTTGAGCAGAGATTAGCTATCAGTGTTCTGGCACATATTACAAGAAGCCGTACTTCTTAATTCATTGCTGTACCTGGCCGTACCAGCAAGGCCGTACCTTTATTTCTCTGGAGCAACGCATTTATTCCTCAGTTACTGGCGACTGGATCTTGAGCGCCTTGGTCTTCAGGAGATTTTTGCATGGTTTTTCGAGCCTAAAGACTCTCTATTATTTCTGGCCGTACCATCAGCATTTATTACAGCCGCCATTAAGAGAAATCAGGTTTTTCTTCAATAAATTGATTGTATTTCATTTATAGCTCCATACTTATTATTGTAATTGCTTTGGAAGTTGAATACATTGAGGCGCCTATCATATTTGAGCAAGATCTGGGCATAAAATTGCATTATTGAATTTATTTAGATTTTATTTGCAATTTCTTAGTAAAATCGCAGCATTTATTATTTTGTCAAAAAACCCTCAAAATCACAAAAACACCAAATTTTGCAAAAACAATACAAAAACAATTAGGGTTTGAAACAGAACCACTGTGGTTCTGACAAGCTATTAGTGAAGCTTTTGGGATCCCAATGCATAAGAAGATGATTTACAAAACAAGGGAGCGAGCTGAACGAATGTATACTTCTACATTCGAGAGATGTACAAAGACGATCAATACTCGCTGGATGAGCAACCCCAAGCCCTCTCGTACAAAGCTACCAAGGAAAATTATATTAGATGACTTGAAGCAGGAGTACTGTGACTTGATTATGATGCTGAGCAGAGTTGGAGGCTGCCCTCAGGCTTTTATTTTTGAACCGTGGATGTTCTATTACATCAACCTCGTGCTGGAAGGAAAAGAGCACATTGACTGGGCTGCGATGATTAGTGACAATTTGCACGAACAGCTCCTGAGTTTAAGAAGAACAAAGACATTCTATATGGGCTCCTACCTTGTTTACATGTTGGCTCGTATGACGAGATACAGAGGAATTTCATACAAGGAACCAGTGGGTTGTGGCTCTCATCAATTCAAAATCCATGAGGCTTGCCTGTAGTTGCACCTGACAAGCACTACTTATTACAAGCATGTCAACGATGCCTTTACCATGCATATCACGAGATCACTTCAGGAGCGTATTCATCATAGGATCTCGAGGGAAGCTCAAGAACTGATTGAAAGGTATGGGTGCTGGTTTATACAATTTCCAAAGTTTTCTTACATCAGGCTGCAAGGTTTTTCCTCATATCCATATAGGCTGCCTAAGTACCCAACCAATAGAATTTTAATGTTAGAGATATCTAGGCAATTGGTTGCCCATGATAAAATTCAGAAAAGAAAGAAGAAGGGAGGAGTTGAGTTCCCGATTGTCATGGGCAATTCAAACGAAGTGTGTCCTTCACTTCAGGCAACTAGAGAAGCTGAAAGTGAGCTTCAGTTCTTTCATTTCTCCTATCACACCAGCAAACAGCACTATGATCCACATAGCAATATCAGGTGGATACTATCAAAAGAGTTTAAACATAAGGCAAATATTGAGGATTATTGGGCTGGTGCATCAAACGAGGCTGAGATCAGGAAAAGGATGTTCTCTAGGTTGCCATTGAGTATGATCAGGGAGTGCGAAGTCATTCCAGTACCAGACCAAGTGAGCGAGGACATAAGTGTTCTCCACCCAGATTATGAGGCAGTGAGGGATACTCCACTTCCACTCCCAGATTGGTCAGAACCAGAGATTGCCGACTTGGACACACTTTCCATTCCAGTCTTGACATTCACCAGAGCATGGGTTGACAGGCATGTGAGCAGACTAAAGAGTAGGTCAGTTTCGCTGACTTACAATTTGATGGGAGATCACAGGACACCCACTACCAGTAGAAAGAAACAAATTACATGAGGTCTAGAATCTCGAAGGAAGGAGCCAGTTCGGCAGGAGCCTGTTCAGCCGAAGCCTCCGAGAGTTGAATCACCCACACCATTGGAGACACGTTCTCCAAGTATACAAGAGGTTTCTCTTTTCGCTGATCAGAGAAATGCATTGAATCAGGTGCAGGAGGTACATGAAGAAAATCAGCCACCACGGAGAGAATCAGTTGGCCAGAGTGTTAATGCGCCTACTAGAGATGATCAGCAAAATGATGAGGGGACTGCTACTGACACTCAGTTTCAGCGTGAGTTGGAGATGGCTTTAGAGGATGATGATATAGTTTCAGGAGATACTCAGCCATTAGAGGACGATGAGCCTCGCCAAAATGATATAGAAGTTGAACAAGTCTATGAAGTAGAGGCACAAGAACAGCAGCGATTTGTTATACAGCATGTTGTACCTGATTGGCTCAGAGATAGGATGATAAGAAGCCCCAGTGAAGAGATTGATCCAGCAGTTGAGATGGAAGAGTTTTTGAATAGGATCAGCGCGCCTCCACAAAAGAAGAGGGCACGAAAGTTCTCAAAGATTTTGACTGAAGAGGATGGCTCTCGCACCCTTCATATGGCGATGCCACAAGTTGATTGTGATCGAGACGAAGCAGTGCCCGAGAATTATGTGATCACAACTATGGAGTTAGGACGTCCCACAGGTGCACAAATTGTCAAAGAATGTGATAACTCCAATCAGGCGGTCAAGGACAGACTGTTTAGGAAGGAAGGAAAGTATAAGAAATTGAAGAAAGAACATAAGACATTGATAGGATACGTACAACACTTGTCTCGTCCTTGTGGGCAGGAGATTCCAGCAATAGAGCTTCCAGCTGAGTTATCTAGAGAGTCAGTTACCGGCTTGTTGGAGTTGAGGAAGATGGAACAGGAGGCAGATAAATGGGTTACAGGATTTCGTGCCGAAACAGAAAATTTCATGGAAGACCTTGCTTGTGCTTTCCAGCAAGCTTCCAGCATCATGGCACGTATGGAGGCAATTGACCAGGCCTGGGGTGATGCTTATGTTTATCAGAGCAAAGTTATCCAACGTCTAGAGGCATTGAGGCATGCTCCTTTGCAGGTGCTAATTGATGGAGGAGTCATTCAAGAGAATGATAGGTATGACTTTTCTAGATGGTACTCTTCGGTAATCATAGGGCGTGGTTTCTTTGACACAGCACAGGCGGATTCAGCTAGAATCAAGAAGGCTATGATGAATATTGTTGATGGAGTCCTGAATACTTTGGAGGCAATCTTTGCTAGACGGCTGAATCCTGATGAGGTGACTACTGATAATTTGAGTAGGCTGGCACCTTTCTTCTCGGAGGTGAAGACCTTTGTGCAGGACGACTTTGAAAACATTTCCACTTTCTCCAGCTTGATTCAGAGTACACAGGATGCCTTAGTTGCTTGGAGAAAATCATGCACACGACACGAGCAGTCAGTCACAGTGTTAGAGTTTCAGCTTGATTGCATTCCACCGATTTCAGCCCAGAAGGTTCAAGCCGTGCTTGCCAGGTTCATTGAATTTGCAGCCAAGGAGAAGGAGAATGGGAATGCACTTCTGGATGATGATCTTCTAGAAGACTGATTGTGGGCATTAATTGCCTTTACTATTTTGGGAGTGAGTGGGAATCTTTGATTCATTTATTGTACCACTCCCTATTCTGGCAGTTTTTAGGGTTAGGGCTGAGGTGGCTCAATCTGAGCCTTTGATTTGATTGTAATCTGAGCCGTCCATTGGACTGGGCTATCTATAAAAGGGGGATTCCCCCTCATTTGTAATTCATTAGAACATTAGAAATTAGAATAGAGATCAGATTAGAGGAGATATTAGAGAGTAGACATTTTGCTTGATAGCTTAGCATAGTTTGGAGAAGGAAAGTTTTCCTTTGAAAACTTCTGTAAGAGATTGTTGTGTAAAACTTTCATAATAGAAGATATTTTCATTGATGGTGAAATTCGTCTTTGTTATGGATAGCTAGCAAGGTTTCTTCATCCCTTCAATTCCAAGTAGCGTAAAGTAGTTTAATAATAGCATTTCCATTTCATGCAAGTAGACATTAGTTGTGGATTTGTGGTGTCGATCAAGGCAACTTCGTTTTATTCCATACCACTAGCAGCTTGCTGATGGCAAGTTTGCCTTGTGTGGTCTACTGGAGAATTTTATAAGCCTAACTTCAGTTGCAATTCATATTTTGATATGCGTCGTCTTGACGGTATCTTGGTGTCGGATTGTGGCTTGAAAATTTCTTGCTATCCCCTTGAAGATTGCACCAACTTTGTGTAAGTTGTCCAGCATGAGGTGGAGCAAAGTTTGGTTGAAGCTGTTGAGATTGATCCCACGTCCCGCCTTAGAATAGAATCTAGAACCTTCTCACCCTTATACTCATTTATCTTCCGTTCATTTCCGGTTAGCTTTAGGAAAATGTACCTTACTACCAAATCATACGCGCGAAACCCCTTCCAAATTATCAACCTGTTGTTTACTGCAAAACCTTTTGAACAATTGTGTAAGTCCCCTCGTAAAAACAGCAATTCACAAACCAACTGAGGGTATTCCAAAGCATTTCGGAACCTTGGAGTTGAGCGTGCGATCTATCTCGCAATCTTAGCGCATGGAATATTTTGATCAAGAGAGAATGGGGTAGCCTTCGGACAATTTTGTTCTGTTGATTGGTGCGGTCACAAAAATCACATCAACAGGTAGTAGAGTATGGGAGTGTCATTTGTGCCACAAACAATATAGGGGCAGCTATACGAGATTTTATTGCCATCTTTTGTGGACTGGGGTCAAGGGGTGAAAGGTTGTAAAGCAATAACTCAAGCTGAGAAAATTGAGTCAACTAGATTGCATATGGAGGGGGAGGCATTAGGTAAAGGGATTCCAATGGAGAGTTTGCAGCCTAGTGTGTCAATGCCCACAAGATCAATTGATGTTGCTTCTCATGAGGGAGAGGGTTCTACTAGGGGAAAGTAGAGAAGTATTAATGCTGCAGATATGTTTAACATACAATTACGAGATGTGGCTGAATCCTCTATTGCTAAATTTTTTTATGCTCATGCCATACCATTTCATGTCTCATGTTCGCCATATTTTAAACAAATGTTCAAAGATGTTATAGCTGCTCGTCCCTCATTTGTTCCACCTAGGAGAAACTAAGCAACACACCACCCTTCTTGATAAAGAGTACTCCTAGGTGAATGTTTTGATGGAAAATATGAGACTAACATGAATAAAAGATGGCTGCTCCATAATTATGGATGGACGGACGAATATCAAACATCGGCCACTCATCAATATTATTGTCACTAATTCAACGGACTCTTATTTTCTTAGAGCTATAGATTGTTCAGGGAAAAGGAAGGATGCAACCTTCCAATTTCAAATTTTGAGAGATGCCATGGAGGAGTTTGGAGCCTCTAATGTTGTGCAGGTAGTGACCGATTTAGCCCGTGTGTATAAATTTGCTAGATTGATGGTGGAGTGTGCTTATAAGCACAATTTTTGGACCCCATGTTGTGTGCATGCATTGAACAAAACCTTGAAGGACATTAGGAAGATAGATTGGGTGAAGGCAGTGGTGTCAGAGGCTAGAGATGTGCAAATGTTCATTTGCAACCATCACACTTCACTGCCTATCTAGATTTGTTTTTCCAGATTTATTTTTGAGTCCAATGTGACCGTCTATCACTGCCTATGTAGCTGTAATAGGACTGAGATTGCCTTTTGGATTGAGGTTGAGTATCATTTGCTTTGTATCTGAAATATTCCGAGCCAAATTTTTTCGATTTTTAATAACAGATTACAAACCAATGCACTCGTTAAGGTTAGCAGCTAAACCAAAACGTGCTAAAGCAACTCTAACCAAAATGTACACCAAGATCCGTGGGCAAGGTGTGAGCATTGGTCAGAGGATCTAAATCAAATTGCTTATGCAGGAACTCTAACCAAGAATGTTGCCGATAATGGCGAGCATATGGTCAAAGGATCTTCTACCTAAGTACTAAAAGGGAACTCGACACCAAGTATGTGCTACCCAATCCAGTATGGAGTGAGGGGCGACCATATGGTGGAGTGTTACAAAGTACAATGCTTGAAAGAAATACTGAAAAGCTGAAAGCACTCAACACCCAGAATGTGCTTGCTAACCCAAAGTGGGAAAATAGCTACCATAGGGCGGAGGTAAATTAAACACAATATCAAATGCTGAAAGTAAAGATGAGCATTACAATTTGATAAGCAAGACTCTATATTGCTGTCAGTACTACTGCCAGCTTACAATATAAAAGATGATATCTTGCTAACAATGCGAATCAGCATATAAATAGAGTGGCAACAATATTAGAGAATTTCTTTTGCTGCGAAGTAAAGCTTAAACTGAAATAGCACTAAACAGATCCAACCTCTTTTCCAAACTTGAGCAATCCCCAATGAAGCCTCCGCATAGCCTTTAATGAACTCTCGCACCCATCCAATAAGGAAGTTGCAAATTTCTTCAAACTGTTATGACAGACCTGCACCTTTCAACAAATAACCAGCAGCATAGAGATTCCTTGAATAGCTCGAAACTCGCTCCCTACTTACTCAAATTGCATGATATCAATTGCAAATCACTACTAGAATGGAGGCGCTCAAACTAATAACAAAAAACAGACTTAAAATGCCAACAATATTTAATGCACAATTTCCAAGACAAAGCAAATGGTACGGCACAGCACAGGGGCGATTTCTCTTTATAAAATCTGATGCTTCTCTAAAAAATCTACAACCTGGCACAAATGGGCGCCTAGCCTAGACAGAAGGGATTATGCAATACCCATAACAAATATTTTTTGATTTTTTGATTTACGAATAAAACACGGATCTGCTGTAGCTAAATGCAATTTCTAGAAACTAGCTAATATGCAAAAATCTGATCTAGACAACCACAAGCTGATTACAATGCACACATCTCAAAGCAAACTCACAAACTAGACTAAATCACCACTAGTTGCTGTATTGCAAGCAAGAAGCAATGCCCGAGCTAAGAGGCCTTCATAGATGGCGTCCCTTTCTTCAAAGCTCAAACTTGACATTTTTAAATAAATTCAACACTTTAATAAATGCGTCCAAACTTGAGGCTTGATTTGACTTTGATAAATTATAAAATAATCTTTAATGAAGGCCCCACCCTCAAAAGACCACTTTTCAAAACAACATGAAGTCAATAGACTAGACCAAGGGGTCAACGTTAAAATATAACATTAAAACGTGACTTTTAATTAAATAGCTCAACTTATCTCTCCAATTGTGCCCCGAAGCCATAAAAGAGCAAGAACTGACCAAATGAAGTAGGAAGTCAACCGTGAACCCAAGCTAAAGCCGGAAATAGAATTTACTAAAACTAGTAAATTCCTGAAGATCTCAGAATGCCAAGAAGAACATACCACTTGAAGCTCTCGAAAACCGAAAAGAATCCATGCCATTGAATCCACCAACTCAGAGCAAAGACATCCTTCAAAATAGGAAACCCTAATTTTACATTCGACTAGCCGGGTCTCCGGAAAAGCCCAACGGACACTAGAAAGATCAGGTTTGAGAAGGGGACATTACAGTATCTGGAATCCAAAGGTTAATAATACTCTGTGTCACTTTTTACTGAACCATTTTAAAAAGCTTTTGTTGTGTAACTGTGATTTCCTCTGCTTGGAGTCTGTTGGTTTTATCTGATCCACTCCAACTATTGTACCAAAATATTGTTTATTATTATGTTATTTGCTTGTCTCCATTACATTGTAACCATGCCAACGTGGTTAAGATGTGTTTTCCTGCAGAGGCCATAGTTATTTATTTTTTGCAGATGACCCCATGAAGTGTTTGGAAATGTAAAACTGTAAATGTTATATCCCACCCTAATGACTTATAAACACTCTAAGTTTTGTTGCTTTAAGAATGTTGAATGTTGCAAATGTTGTGTATTTATGCATAAATGATGAAAATCTTATGATTTTGCTATGGAAATGCAATGGATTATGTACCATGTTCCTAGATGTTCATGCTGCAGTTAATTTAGAAAGGAAGTTTATATCTTGCAGTGATTGAGTTGATTGGAATATGTTTTAACGTTAATGAGATGATAGTCTAATCCTTCTTCGTTTGTTGGAGTTGGATACAGGAAAACGTTCTGCGATGCTCGGGAGCAGGGAAGTATCATCTGAGTAGAGAGGTAATGTTGTATGTTCCCTGGAATCGCCATCTGAGCTAAGGTTGGTCTCTGGATCTAGTTAACCCTAGAAGTGAGTAATCTGCACCCTGTCGTCGTAGGTTGTCGAGTGAACCCTGAGTGGTTGTCATCGGTGCTTTTAGGGCTAGGAAACCGGTTCTTTATCTCTTTGGTCGTTGACGTGCTTAATTTGGGTTCATGTTCGGTAATCGTACCGTTGAAGTAACTTTGTTTGGTAAAGTCTATAAATATATATATATATATATAATAAAATATTATTATTATTATTATTATTTATTATGCGAAAGAAACTAATTAATGTTATATTGAATATAAAGAGAAATTATTTTATAAATAATATGTTTATAATTATAAATAGGAATAATCTTGTTATTGGACGAATTTATAATTAAATTAACTTATTTATATATTGGATATCGTATTTTCTGGGAAATGAGATTTACCGTCTTAGATGGTGTTTCGCATTGTCCTCAAGGTGTGTGATCAAAACGAGTGGCCACAATGCTATGTCGTAGATTTGTCTCCTTGTGATCACCGAAAATGGAATAGGTTGAATGCGTGGAAAAATAGGGTAAATTGCGCGACTGGTAAATTTTACCAGGGAATCTCCATAAATCGTGTTGAGCCGTCGTGCGTTCTTGAAGGGTAGTGGCGGACACAAGCGCCTGAGAAACTTTCATTAATCTCGTTTTAAATCCCTGAAATTGCGTTCATGGAGGGCGTAGTGGAAAGAAAACGCGAGGGTAGTTTCAATAACTACCTGGAACGGCCAAACGAGAGGAGGATATCTCTTGTAAAAGTTCTTTTGGAAAAAAAGAAGGGATGCGGGGAAAGAGAGGGAACGACAGAAGAGGGTTATTGAGAAAGGAAAGAGATTTCGTCCTAAAATAGACGTACCAGGAGGGCACGTGAAGTCCATAAAAGGCAGAGGTGTTAGAAAAAAGGGCATAACAGTTGAAAAATCATTCGGTTGCTCATTTGAGTTCGCTGTTGATCCAGGCTTTAATTCACAGGCACGTAATTTACTTTCATTCTTGTCTGATAAGAAGTCGTGTAAAGTGAGTATGTTGTAGAACTAATGCTAATCTCATAGGAGTTTGCATATTCGAAGTAATGCGTATATCTGAGTATAATATACTATCTTTCTATCTAAAGTTATCTGGAGAAAGAAATGCGTTGTCCAAGTATATTATATTTTCTCCTGCTTTCTAACTGTCTAAGTCTTTCAGAGAAAGAAATCTGGGCGTAGTTAATGAAATTCTTGCTTATACTTAGTCTATAATTTCTGGTAGATAAGTATGGATTCTCAGTGAAATATCCTTCTGAAGTAGTAAACTAAGGAAAGAGGATAGTAAACTAAATGAAAAGGGTATGCTAGGTTCTTGCTAGTTGCCAGGAAAAATAACCGTAAGGAATGAACTGTATCTGCCCTTGTGCGTTTTCTGTTAGACGTGTAGAATAAAGGGTCTTTAACTTATAAAGTGCCTAAACATCTTTGATTCTGTTAAAAATATTATTGATTTACAATGTATGAATACAGCAGTATAAATAGTAATTCATAAAGAGTTAGGTAAAGGGAAGGTTGCCTCCCTAAGACATAACCTGTTGAGCAGTAGTGTCTGGAAACAGAAAATATTATTGAAAACAAAACTGTGAACTACGTTGCTAACATTCAGCATCACCTTGAAGTCTTATGACAGCTTCAAATATGAAGTCAACGACTAGAAGGGTTTACTGTTGTATGAAATCGTATGAACTTTAACTTAGCTGAATTAACTCAGAAGAGTTAGTTGAACTCATGTAAAAACTGTATATTCCGAAGTTCTCGGTTCATAGAAATCTGAGGCTTTGTTAACTATCTTTAAGTAATAGTTTGAATCAATAAAGTTGTACGTGCACAGCAAGCGAGCAAAAGGATACGCAACTCTTGCAGAAAACCCTAGTTCCAGAATTTCTAGACACACGTGGCAGGTAGCCAAGAAATGTGAGAAAGGATAGAAAAACCCTAGGTAGGTCATAAATTTTATGCCCTAGGACAGGTGTCCAGATTTGAGAAAGTTACGGAGAAGTATTCTCCAGAAACCCTAGTTTGAATAATCTTTTCCAAGTCGGGCAGGGTGGGTGAGTAGCACAGTAGTGCAAATGCTATGGCCATAGTAGGGCAGATGCCACTGGCTGCCCTAACACTCACATGTAACTCAGATATCTAGTTAGCCAGAAATGTCGGCTTAGTAGGAAGGAATCCTTGGTAGTCAGGCAGTGCCAGTTAGATAGGGTTCAACCACCAAAGCTCAGATGGCTGTTAGAGGGTTAGTCCAACATCACCTTTCGCAAGAAGGGCAGGGCCCCCTTCCAGTAGGAAGGTGTGCGCGGGGGACTGAATAAGTCCGTGGTTGGAGGTAAAGCACTCAGATGATGCTTCCCTCAATTCTTCAGTTGGCAAGCCGAGTCTTGGAAGACGCTGAACAGATGAGGACTTCTTAACCTTTCTCTTGTACTTGCTTTGTACTTATTTGAAATGTAAATAGATCTCTCATTATATTCTGTAATGTAAACTTGATTACTATATCTTGGAAATTGTTGTACTACATTGTATAAAAAAAAAAATGCTCTCAATGATGCATAGATGGATAATATTTATTGTACTTAGATTTGAGTTCTAACAGTAAACATGATTAAACAGAATATTTTGCATAAAATGTCAAACAGACATTTTTTTAGCAGGAAATAAATCTTGTGACCAGAAGGAGGAGCTATAGAAGTTTGAAGAATTCGCTGACAACTCTAGATGCCGAATGGCAAGTAACGTATGTCAATTTTTTGTCACATCCCCACCCTAGCGGTCAACGAATGGGAACCAAATAAAAATAAAATAAGTAAACTTAAAAGGACTTTCAAAACATGAGAGGACAGGAGACAACCACAATAAAGAGGTGAGGGCATAGGTTTGATTAAGAAGGGGTCATGCCATTAATAAGCATGGAATCTCTGTCCATGGATGGCAAAATTCTGCAGGTCGCATGGAAAAATAGACACCTGCACGCCCTCCCTTGGTGAATACACATGCTATTTTGGAGTGACAACAGAGAGGGAGGCAGAGAATGCAGAAAATTGTGTGGAAAATGTGAGAGGAATGGAAAGGGGGAGCAAACAAAGGGAAAAACGTGAGCAGGAGGAGGAAGGAGAGAATGGCATGTGAGAGAGAACATAGAGAAATTGGAAGCTATGAATGAAGGATGGTGCGTAGAGGGAAAGAGGCTCACAACCCTCCATTAGTCTGCAATTTCAAGATCTGTTTTCGAAGAAAAAGGTAGAAGGAAGGCATGGAGACATATTGGGGCTCAGATTGCAAAGGAAAATGTGAGAATACGGGTGTGCATACAGGTGACTGCAAGTGTGCCAAGTTTAACAAAGAAAGAGTGTAGGTGCAACTGTGTTAAGGCAGATTTGCTCATGATTCAAGTGCTGGAAACATTGTTGATGCCCTAGTTCCAGGTCTACTGCTTATTTGGACTGGTTTTCCTTACTATTATTACATTGAGTTGATTTCGTGTCTGGTTGAAATTCCAATAGTTAAAAAGCAAAATCCAAACAACTAGGACTAGATAAGTTGGTAGAATTCAAGTGCAGTTAACCAGGAAATATTGTGAACACAAGGAGATAGTCTTGCTTCCACTAATAAAATCTACCTAGTCTTATGTAGATATTTGAACATAAATTTTGGAGATTATAAAATATCTTATTACTACCAATGAATTTAGGGTTCCAGTCGTAATTGAATTCTGAAAAATATGTTGCCTCATCTAGCGGCATTATCTGAACCTGATGTGATATTCAAAATAACATATGTACAAGTTACAGGTGTAACAGAGTGGCAGGTGAACCTTATTTGATGACATCATTGGTATCTCTAAATGTCATGCTTGAAGTCAAATTACCTACCATGTATGTATAGTAGAAAGCTTTATTTGCATTCCAACTAAATGGGATCGAGTTAAACTATACTTAGTAGAATCAGGTTGATTAATCAAAGTTGGATAATACTTGGGTACTTGTTGAGTACGTGAAAGGCTCAAATAATGAGTGAGAAATCATAATACTTAAAGAAGTAATCTTAATTGTTGAATAAATATTTTTTATAGTATAAACAATGCTGATAATCAAATGGTTAAACTAAGATATGAATGCATTTGGGAGGCAGGGAGTGCGGCTTAACTAACTTATTGAGATTTAATTAGACTCGTGTTTTCCTTTTTAAATTTTTATCATCAATAAAATTCCATACACCTGGTTGTATATCGTTACTAATGTTGATAAAAATTCTCTTTTCATGGTTGGTCTAAACTGATTGAAAGCGTTGGCAACTAGCATACAATATGTACATAATATTCATGGTAACTGAAACCAAGGACCTAGTAATGAGCTTGGTATGAGGGCACAATCCGTCTATTGCATTTTGGATCCATTAGTGATAAAGATTAACATACTTACGTCTTAAAATTAAAATGGTTTGAATGGGACATCATTGTCATTAATTTTGTTGCAACGTTCCTATTGGCAAATGTCCTTTAGATCGTGTTTGATAGTGATGTCAAGATTAAATTTAAGATTTGGTTTTGGAATTATGCATAGATATGCCTAGACTTACAAGCGTGTAAGGGAAATCTAATGCACTAAGTAAGGGTTTGTTAACCACAACGAAAAGAGTTGATTACAAACATATTGTTGTTATATTCAAATCACTTATTGTTGACAAATACAGTTAGATTAGTATAAATGGAAAGGGAAAATATTATCTAGCTTATAAACTAAACTATTATAAGAATATGGCGTCACATTGTAAGGTAAATGAAATAAAGGGCTAAGAATATTATTAATATTAATATCAAGTATACATCTTCATATGATGATATAAAGGAGACAGTGTTGCACATTTGTCTCAAGTTTGACTCGAATATGAATCATGTTTAGACCAAGTTTGTAAGTATTGGTGTGTGTATTTCGAGGTCTAGGAGGAGGTTCTATAAGATTATGATACTTGAATTAATAGAACTATATTGTAGGGGGGGACTTCACTTGGACCCACGTCAAGGATTTTGGCGCAACCAATGCTTGATAATGATATTTTGACTACCACTTGGTAGGGACGTACACTCTTTACCGATGTCCTATTTTTGGATCGAGTCTGGATTTCCTAGCAACCTTGTACCTAGGTATGTATGGATCTCCATGCCTAGACAGATATATTTTATATAATAGTATTATTGATAAAATCTAGCTAACTCCCATTCGCTGGCATGAAACAATTTTAATGTGCATAGAACCTTGTGTGTTTGGAATGGAGAATTAATATTATTTTGCTAAGGTTTAATTAACTCTCCTTGGGTGGGAAAATCATATTACCCTTATATATTACCTAGATGAGAAGTTTTTTGTTTAGGATGTTCCTTGAGAGAAACTTTGTGAGGAGAACTACATGTGACTTCAATCTTGTTTGGAAATGGGTACGTAGGAAGTCCTCGGGCAAAGGATGCCTTTGTGACCTCAAGTTCATAGGGGGAGGGTTTAGGGGGGATAACTCCAAGGTTTGGGGTTATTCCTAACTTGTTAACTTTCCCTCTTCAGTAGGCTTCAAGTTGAGGCTGAAATGGGTATTAGATGGTTATGAATGAGTTAAGGAAACCTGATAACTTGTATTTAATACATAATGTGTTTTTGAATAACAAGTTGAATGAATTGAATGGATTTGATTACTTTACAGTCAATAATTGTTGAGTAGAGGCCATCTCGTGTTGGTTAAAAGTATTTTTATGTGTTTGTGAAATTCAACTCTAGACCTATAGGACTCTATGTATAGGATCTTGAATCAGTCGATTGTGATATACTTATCTAGGTTCACTTGACTAGTACTATGAACCCTATCATGTATGACTCCCACAAGTGTGAACCTCTAAGATATTTGAGCAGTGACAAGCAGTCATTGGACCGTACCAATAATCGATGCCTAGGCTACTGTTAGGGATTAGCCGACATTCACTTGGTTCACAAAGGTGAAGGATTACCAAGGGCTTCCTTGGTTATGGTACGAGAACAGTTGCACAAATAGGTACCCTAGCATGAGAGTAACAATAACTGGAGCTAATTGTTGTATCCAGAGGATTAGCAAGAAATCACCTATAGCACGAGGGTGATTGATGCCAAGTGCTACCTGGGTTGTGAAGAAGAAAGCTAACAATATCACTAAGTTCACAAGGTGGTATATGTCAAAAGCTACTTCTTTCTAGGTGGACAGACTTGTTGTTGGTGACCTATGGACAATTAATTTGGAATCCATCGGGTGAGGTAGGTCCACTACTTGTGGAAATTTTTCTTGTGCCCATATGACCCTTGGGATGGAGGGCGGACCCCCTGTGTAGTATGGGATACACCAAATCCTCTTCCCAGTCATCTAATGGTGTCGCCAATAATATGGGATGCTTGCCAT
The DNA here is from genome assembly GCA_007258455.2 of Sequoia sempervirens. Lineage (NCBI taxonomy): Eukaryota > Viridiplantae > Streptophyta > Pinopsida > Cupressales > Cupressaceae > Sequoia > Sequoia sempervirens. Next base: position 17,165 of record VDFB02072307.1, read on the forward strand.
CATCACAACTGTAGCAAAAGACCAAGGAAAACAATGGACCCACGATGTAGTGCACAATGCACTAGTGTTCCTTTTCTATCTAGGATGCACTATGGATGGATGGTAGTCATTCATTGTGGCTATGTCAATCTTTGATTGTTTATATGTTAGTCACTAATTGTGTACATGTGTAAATGGCCTCGGATTTTGTGCTCATTGTCACTAATGCCCTTGCCAGTGATGACACCATGTAGCATAGATTACTTGATTGTCGTAACAAATGACGGTGGATTGGGAAAAGGATGGGATGGGAATCACCGAAATTCCTTTTCCAAGTGAGATCTACTTATGGACTTATGTGATTATGAATCGAGTTGGGGGATGATGCATGTAGTAGGTTGCATCCATTTCCACTTTACCAGTTGTTTTTTATGTGAACATGTGATTTATTGTGTGGATCGTTCACACTGGACATATGTGATGTATACTTGAGCTAGTTGTTGTACTTGTGATGTGTGTATGAGCCAATCACTTGTTGGCCCCATGGTTGCCGTCACACCAAAAGGTCAACCTGTTAATGCCCGATACAACCACCAAAGTTAACGGATCCACGGGAGGCAGTTAGTCCATGTCACAAATCCCGAGAAGAGCACTGACCATCTGCCAACAATCTCCCCCTCAGCGTTACCCGAGGGGATTCGAACCCGACACCTTTGGCTCCGATACCAATTGTTGGCCCCACGGTTGTCGTTGCACCAAAAGGTCGGCCTTTTAATGCCTAATACAACTGCCAGAGTTAATGGATCCACAGGAGGCGATTAGTCCATGTCACGAATCCCGAGGGGAGTGCTAACCATCTACCAACATCACTATTGTACTTGTGATATACAAATGAGCTAGTCACTATTGTTCTTGCGATGTGCATATGAGCCAATCATTTTTGCACTCGTGATGTGTATGAGTTAATCACCTTGTGTATATGTGATATATGCTTGAGACAGTCACTATGTGTGAACTTGGGAATTATGGAATAATATGACCCCTACGTGAATTTGTGTGTTTGTACACTAATGTTCAGTATGGAACCAACACTTGATGGAAAATTGTTATCATTCTATTATAATTGAACTAAATTTAAAATTTACGCTTAATTAATAGTCATGAGTTAAAAGCGAGATCCAAGATCTCATACAAGAGGAGAGGATGAACTCCCTCTAACATTGGTGTACAAACTACGAAGCAGGGTCATCACGAATGAGCCCTCGAGGTTTAGGTTTGGGTCTTCAGATGACCGTGATATTGAAATCTTATCACTTTTTACTGTAAGCATTTGAGTGCTGGCATGGAGTCATTGCCATGATGATGGGTCAAGAAGTTATGACATCAGCACTTCTAGATTAGTTAGAAGATGCTTGGTTGATTAAGAAAGTTGTTGTAAAAAAAAATTAGTGATCTAGGGGCAGATTTTACATTTTCTCCAGATATTGATTTTTAAGCCAGAATACTACAAAATTGAGCATGAATTGATAAAGCATAAAAGCTTGTTTTCATGAGATCTTTGGCGGCTAAAAAGCTCGACATATTTTGCAGCTGTCGAAATTTTAGGTGCAGCTACTCTGATAATTTTCTCAAATATCATCTATGGGCACAAGGAAAATGAACAAATCAGGTCTATAACAACATTATTTATTTGCAGTAACTATAAATTCAATGCTCTTGTAATTATAATGCACAGCTGGGGCTGCTATTTTGAAGATTCGTAACTTATTAGACATCTGACAGGAGAAAAATAAAATGTGGGTTTGACAGCAGTACTGATATAGGTGCACGTGAGGTCAACTGTCAAATGGAATGAACGCAATGGTAAATCATAAGAGGTTTTATAGTGCAGACCTGTGTTCAAATCCTGGATTTACAAACTAAATGTTGAATGTTTACTCAGGCTAACTGCCATATCCAATTCTGAGGCAAGTGTTTAATCAGGTAAACTACCAAATCCAATTCTAGGTAAATTTGACAGCAGAAAAAACCCTCCATCATAGCACATAAACTGAAGCACACATTGTAGGAAGAATTTATAATAAATATGTGTGCTTGTTTTGCCAAACAAGCCTTGGTGCATGCAAAATCTTCGAATTAGGACTGAGATTAGCCAAAATGTAGATAATTACCAATAAAATATACATCTAAGTGCACATGAAACAGACATTGGTGCATGAAAAATCTTCAGATTAGGACTGAAATTAAGCCAAAATGTATATGAGCTTACGAGAGCAAATGTAGTGGTCAAATACATAAACAGGAATCAGTGTCTTGTATTGGGATGCTCTAACAAGACCAGGATGGTCATCTATCCTCAAATCTTGCTTGAACCACAGCAGAGCCACCTCCTCCTGCCCCTTCTCTAGTGAGTTACTCTGTGTTAACCCAGCTGCCCGTATATCTCTTCTTCTGTAAACTGAAGATGAATATACAGAGTAGTTTAACTTTACGTGGAGTCTTAAAATGCCATTGAACTGATAATAATTGGTGGATGTCAACAATCTGGGTAGAGGCTTATTATACTTTTTTTCCCTAATTATCGAAGGAGTTGATGTAGAAGCAGTCATGCAATGAAGTCTATGACAGTGGGTTAGCATTTTTTAAGCTTAATTTTGTATGGGTTTTGGCCACTGAATGAAAGGAATGCAGAAACAATTAACAACACTGAATGTGTGTATATATAAATAAATAGTTTAGACATATATTTGGCCCCCCGCCAGAGTCCCAAACAAATTAAAAAAAAAAAATAGTTTCTTGTCATCCGCTGTCGGTCGTATTTTTGGATAATAAATAGATTGAACCACACAAAGGTGTGATATATACGTAAGGGAATAAAATCCTCCTTCATCATTTTTCTAATTAAGGATTTGACCATTAATAAATTGGATTAGTAATTAAATAAGAGAGATGAGTGTATTTAGTTTATAAATTTAGTGTTGAAATATGTATGTTGAATATATGTAGAATTCATTGGCAATGTCAAAAAAATTCTCAATGTTCAATATTTCAAAATCAAAATAGACACAAAATCTAAATGAATTAATTTTGAATGATTTGGGGAGAATCCCAAACAGCACAAATCTTTCCTTTGATGTGTAGATCTAATATGTTAGACTTTTGCAACCTAATTCATTGAAATACCTATTATCTAAATACACGTAAGGAGGGTGATATTTAAAAATACCTTTGAGGAAGTTATTAGATTGCTAGGGGCATGTTCTTCATGGTCAAAGTCTTTATTGAACTAGCCTTACAATCTTGGATGAATATTAGAGACAACATAAACAAGTGTGCAAATGATCAATATGCATATTCTAATGGAATAGATTCCTAATATATTTGCTCTTTAATGATTAGATATTCATTTTTTATCTATTTATGTCTTTAATTGCACAAATGAATGTCATTAAATATCGAGACATAGCAATAAGTTGTACAAACATACACCTAGGCAACTCCCAATGACTAGTGGTAAAGGGTGACAATTGAGAACTTTAATTTTTTTAAATAATTTTGGGGTCAATATTAGAATAGATTCCTAATATATTTGCTCTTTAATGATTAGATATTCATTTTTATCTATTTATGTCTTTAATTGCACAAATGAATGTCATTAAATATCAAGACATAACAATAAGTTGTACAAACATACACCTAGGCAACTCCCAATGACTAGTGGTAAAGGGTGACAATTGAGAATTTTAATTTTTTTAAATAAATTTGGGATCAATCCCAAGCCTCTCAAGATCAAACTCAGGCACCATAGGATTGACCCAAGATAGAGAAATATAAATCTCAAGATCAAAAATAGGTGCAAGGAAGTCTATGCTAATAATAAGGCAAATGTATAGAAATAGTGCAAATGGGGTTGGGATAATGTTGAATATATGCAAATGGGAGTAAGTGGGGATAGATAAGGATCAAGGGGTGAGTCAAACTTAACACAAAAGTGTGCACTTGTTAATATGTAATTTGCATTAGGTTATTCCATCAAAAAAATCCCAACATTTAGTGAGTGTACAAATTTCACCATTAAATTTTGGCCCAACTTTGAGGTGCATGTAAATTCAACATGAACATGTATTTCAAAGTATATGAAACATTCTCAACCAACATGAAAAATAAATAAAAATAAATATACATACATAAAAGGATATGGAATCTACGTAAATCAATGAACCAATTTTGAACTATTTTTGTGTTCCTCTCCTTGACATGAGCTCTCCAAGGGAACTTATAAAACACAATGAATAGCAACTATCAAGTAAGTGAAATGGGCACAAATAACCATTTTTCTTTGACTAACTATGAAAATGAGAAAGCGGTAAAAGGAGAAAGGTTAGGAATTCTACTTGTACATAGAGTGATACAATGATACTACACCCATTCTAGCAACATGATGCAATTCCCCTCAAAGGTGATAAATGTGGTATGCTTGATAACTATGATGTGCTCTACTATATGGTAGTAGTGTGCTATAGATTTATACTCATGTAAGTGTGATTATTAGTAGGATAGAGCTAACAATAAGCAACATTCACCTATTGCAAAGAGATTGTGCCAACTACCAAGCCAAAAGATAAGCAACATAGAGAGACACACCATTTACTTATACTTGGGTATAATTAAAGGTGTCGTAAAGATGAAATAGAGGATGAGAAGATAGGAGAAAAATGATAATAAGACAAGAGTGATGGAGAGGATAAATGAGAGTGATAGAGTAAATATGAATGTATAATAGATAGGTTAGTGAATAGATATGAATGTGACTATAAGAAAGGATAGTAATTGGTATTGTAATATCTTGTTGAGAGTAATATATATGTGATATTGCATATTGATTGGACTCATGTAAAATATGTTATGATGTATGTTATGGTTGCTAATAACTTTATTTCATTGTATGCACATGTTATTTCATGTCATGACTTCTTGTAATACATTGTACTCATTGTTTAACACTACATATAAATATAATATTTCAAGTACTTTGGTATAAAATCTTTTATCTATACCCTTACTTGCCAACATCTTGATTATGTTGTCGAGATCCCGTTGAAAGATATGAAAGAGAGATCTAAAGCTATAGATACAACATTTGTGGTAGAGAGGGACTTAGATAAAAGGATAAAAAGGGAGTTATACACAATAGATATATCAATTGTGGTAATAAATAATTGAATAAAGAGGGACTACAAATAAAAAAAGACAAGATTTATGGTCTATGACAAAAGATCCTAGGTTCCAAAGCAATGAGAGGAGGTTAGGCACCTAGGGGATGACAAATGGAAAGGGGAGATCTTGAAGGGGTCTCTAAAGTGATGTGACCTTGTGGAGAAAATAAGACTAATCTATTAGGGATACATAGAAGGATTAATAGAATTCCAAATTAAAAAACCCATGACAAAAATATAGTTAAAGTAGGAGATTGAATTAGCAATAGAGATTAACATGGAGGAAAGGAAGTTGAAACAAGTTCAAGAAAGACACTACAAGAGAATGGAGAAGGAAAAAGAAAGGAAAGTAGAGAGCACCAGAAGAGTTGTTGATGATAAATAAATAAAGCATTCTAGAAGGGCTACTTTTGATGGAGTGCAACATGGAGGTTGTTGCTAAAAAATTGAAGAATAAAATCCACCAATGGAAGAAATGAGCATGAATGAACACTCTAGAAGGGATACAACTAAACATAATTTTTTTGTTAAGATTGATATTGCTATAGATAAAGGAACGGGGTTAATTGCACTACCCTATAGCGAAGATACATTTGAGCAACTCAATATCTATCTTGACCCAACAATATTTTTTTTGCAAAGGGTTAGTGGTGCAGGAGCACCTAAGGAACAATAGGCAATTTCATTAGGTAAATAGGAAATCTAGAAGGATAATTTTGTTTTGTTTTCATAAAGGTCATGTTGACCATTGTGAAGTTAGCGTAGAGGTGTTTTTGATCTCTAGGAAAGAAGTTGTGAAGAGATGAATAAGTTTAGAAGCTCATTTTGTTGAGTTTTCAAAAGTTGGCAAACGTTGAAAAACACAGTGGATTTTATAATTTTGTCCATTATGTCATCAATAGGTTTGACACAAAGAGCTTAACTATTTTTTTTGAGCCTTTAAAAGGTGTGCCTTGACTAGGAATTGAGGTTGGAATCATTTTGGAGTTTGTAATCAGTTTGAAATCAAGAGGACAGTGATATTTTAAGTGTGCATTTTCTGTTTTTGTTCCTGTTTTTGCATTAGTAGGTTAATGGATTGAACTTGGCATCTGGTATAGATTAGAATGTAGTGAAGTTTCTTGTCAAGCATCGTTTGGGACAGTAGATAGTAGGTTACTCACTTTCAAGTATTCTTGTAAATACTTTGTTATTTCTTAAATTGCAGTTTTGACTGGTAGACTATGGAAAATGGGGTTTTAGCTTACATTACCACTATACCTAGAGTACGCGCTTGTTGGGAATGTGGCTAAGCTCCATATTTGTACATAAGGTAAATGTAGGAGTCTTTAGGATCCAGGAATCCATGGAAAAAGACTGTTCCTAGGCGAGCTTGGCAGTGCCCGGCTAGGACAGTCAAAGAGTGCAGTGCACTAAAGTTGCAAGGGTGTCAATCCCCTGGCAAACCCAGGTGTGTGGTGGTTGCAGGAGGCCTTAAAAAGGCTTGGAAGGAAGGAAGAGGTTCCACCAGTCCATTTGGTGATTGGGAAAAGCTGATAGTTCACTGTGTGGTCAAAAAATGGCCTAAAAAGTCCTAATTCTTACAAAATGAGGGTTACGCCTATGTAGGGACAGTGAAGGCCTATAACCTCAAAAATATTTGAGAGGTAGGAAAATGAACCAGGACCCCCATGGAAATATTTTTATGTTCTTTAGAAAGATTGGAGATTGAGCCTATTGTCTCAGGTTAGGAGACCTAATTGGGGCTCAAGGCTAGTAGCCTTTTTAACCCTAAATGAGGGTTTGATGATAGCGATGGAAAGATGGAGCTTGGGAGAGCCTACAAGAACCCTAGGAGGAAGGTTTTGAATCCATGGGAGACAACACACACCCCTGCATCGAGTTAGTGAAGGTTGGAGGTTTAGCTAGCCTTTAGGAAGATTAAGGGCTAAGGAGGGAATGGTAGAGAGAGCACCAAGATTGGCTTGGTTAGGGAAATGGAGATGATAGTAGGGTTGGCTAGGAGAACCAAGGGTACCTAACAAGCATTAGGACCTATAGGTTAAGAAGGTGGAGAGTGACACTGAGGGGGTTTTCCAAGGTGAGACCCAGAGCATGGAATAGTGAGTGTTCCATCCAACCCTACCCTATCAGATTGGTATCAGAGAAAGTAAAAGATTTGGGAAGAATCTTGTATGTCTGAGGTTGAGTCTAGTGATTCTTCCATCATGTTGAAAAATGTAGAGTTGGCCAAGATGGTTGAAGAGCAAGAGGAAGACAATAAACTATTGAGGGAAAGAATAGCCCAACTTGAGCAAGCAGTGAGGAGTGGGAAATTTGAAGGAAGGATACCAAAGGAAGAAGAGGTTGCAAAGGAAGACAAGACCCCTTAACCTGACCCTATTCTGAAAGAAGAGCCTTTCTTGAAGGCATTGAAGGATTTGAGTTGAAAAGCACTTGAAGGCATACCACTATTTAGTGGAAAAATGGAAGTTGATCTAGTCATGGAGTGGATAGAGGGAATGGAAAACCATTTTGAATGTGATGGAGTCACTGAGGCACAGATGGTAAAGGTGGTCAAATCAAGGTTAAGAGGTTCTACCTTGACATGGTGGAAGTTCATTCAGACAGAGAGGGAAAAGGAAGGCAAGCAGCCTATCTCTACTTGGAAGGGAATGGTTGCCAAAGTAAGAGAAGCATACATGCCAGATAACTATGAGATTCAGTTACACAAGAAAAGACAGAGCTTGAGGCAAAGAGACCAAGATGTAAACACTTACACTGAGGAGTTTCAAAAACTTTGCATGAGGTCTAATGTGACAGAGGATGAGAGTCTCAAGGTGGCTAGATACCTTAACGGTTTGAAATGGAACATCCAAGAAGAGATGACTCTTCTAAGCCCCAAGACAGTACACCAATGCTACCAATTGGCCATAAAGATTGAGGAAAGAAGCAAGAGGAAACAAGAATAGGCTTCTAAGGGCAGAGGCAAAGGCAGAGATCAAAGAGGATATACAGGTGGCTACCAAGGTAGAGGAACTGAGCAAAGAAACCAAGGAGAGTCTAAACTCACAGAGCATGGAGGTGAAACATCTTCTAGAGGAGGATATAACAGAGGTAGAGGTCCTCAAGGAGGTTCAAATAGAGGAAGAGGAGTAGGCAGAAGCAATTCATACTTTGCAAACATGAAATGCTACCATTGTGGTCAAGTAGGTCATCCTGCTTATAGGTGCCCGGAGAAAGCATCTTCATCAAGCAATGAGAAGAGAGTGGCTTATGCACAAGAGGACACCATGAGTCCTAAGTCATCTAAGGTCAGTCACATTGAATCTGAGGTGGGAGAGAATCTGATGTTCAGTAGAGTTTTGATCAGACAACCAGTCAAGGAAGAACCAAAACAAAGGAGAGCTCTATTTAGAGTAAGGTGCAAGATACTTGGTAAAGTATGCAAGGTCATAGTAGATTCATATTCAACAGACAATATTATCTTAGAGGAGGCAGTAATGAAACTGAAATTGGAGAAGATACCCCACACTAACCCCTACAAGGTCACATGGCTAAACAAAGGGCAGAGTGTTCTAGTGAATGAGCAAGTAACGGTGGAGTTTTCCATTGGAGGGTACAAGGACAAGTTAGTTTGTGATGTGTTACCCATGGATTCCTGCCATCTACTATTGGGAAAACCATGGCAATATGACAGAGGTGTCATATATGATGGGAAAGAGAACACCATCTCATTCAAGAAGGATGGGAAGACTTTCAAGTTGCAGTCATTGTCAGAAGAAGAAGAGGGACAGTCAAAGACACCAAGTGTCATGTTGAGTAGTGGGAAGGAGTTCCTTAACAACCTACATCAAGGGAGTGAAGGATATGTGGTTATGTTACAACCTAAAGAAGAAGACAAGGCTGAAAAGACAGTCATACCCGGAGCAGTCCTAAAGTTGTTGGATCAGTTCAAGGACATTGTAAGTGATGGTGCACCTGCAACTCTACCACCAAAGAGAGCCATAAGTCATCAAATTGACTTCATACCTGGAGCCTCATTGCCTAACAAGGCAGCTTATAAGCTTACACCGGATCAAAATCTAGAGGTAGCTAGGCAAGTGCAAGAGTTGTTGGATCAAGGATTGATTCAAAAGAGCATCAGCCCATGTGCAGTACCAGTGGTCTTAGCAACCAAGAAGGGAGGTAAATGGAGGTTATGCACTGATTCTAGAGCAATAAATAGGATCACCATTAGGTATAGGTTCCCTATTCCTAGAATTGAAGACTTAATGGATTGTCTTGGAGGAGCTCAATACTACACAAAGTTGGATCTCAAGAGTGGATACCATCAAATCAGAATTAAGGATGGTGATGAGTGGAAGACAACATTTAAAACAAATGATGGGTTATATGAATGGAGAGTGATGCCATTTGTTCTCTCCAATGCCCCTAGCACATTCATGAGGCTCATGAATGAAGTACTTAAAAACTTTACAGGGATATTTGTGGTGGTATACCTTGATGACATCCTCATATTCAGCAAAATAGCAGAAGAGCATTTAAAACATGTGGAGTTGGTTCTTAGAAGGTTGCAAGAGGAGAAGTTGGCAATCAATCTAGAGAAGTGTGAGTTCTTTAAACAAGAGCTAGTATATTTGGGTTTTGTAGTGTCCAAAGGATCATTGAAGATGGATCCAAGCAAGGTGGAAGCTATCCTCAACTGGCCTACACCAACCACAGGGACTGAGGTAAGAAGTTTCCATGGTTTGGCTCAATTTTATAGGAAATTCATAAGGAACTTTAGTGGTATATGTGCACCAGTCCTAGATACAATCAAGGGTGGTTTAAAAACTAAGTTTGTGTGGACTCAAGAAGCTAAGAAAGGGTTTGAGAAACTAAAACAAGAGGTGGCAACTCAACCTATTCTCTTATTACCTAGTTTTGACAAATTGTTCACTGTTGAATGTGATGCAAGTGGAGTGGCAGTAGGAGGAGTGCTAAGTCAAGAGGGCAGGCCTATAGCCTTCTTTAGTGAGAAGCTCAATGAAGTTAAGAAGAAGTATTCAACCTATGACTTAGAACTTTATGCTTTGGTTCAATAACTTAGGAAGTGGAGGCATTACCTTCTACCCAAGGAGTTTGTAGTTTTTACTGACAATCAGGCACTTAGCTTTATCAACACTCAAGAGAAGTTGAGTAATAGGCATTTGAAATGGATGGAATATATCCAAGATTTTACCTTCACCATCAAGCACAAGAAGGGACAGCTAAACAAAGTAGCAGATGCATTGAGCAAGAGATTGTTGACAGTGCAAGAGATACAGATCAAGAGCATTGGCATAGAGAGTTTCAAGGATCTCTATGGGGAAGATGAAGACTTTTCAGAGGTCTATAAGGTATGTTCTAACTTTGAGAACCATTTCCATAGTCAATACTCAGAGTATACATTGCAAAGTGGGTTATTGCTTAAAGGAAATTAGTTATGTGTTCCAAGAGGGTCAATGAGGGAAAATCTCATTCAGGAAAATCATAATGGAAGTCTTAGTGGACATTTTGGCATCAACAAGACTTTAGAACTAGTGCAAAGATTCTATTATTGGCCTAAGTTGGCAAGAGATGTTAGAAAGTATGTGGAACAATGTGTTGTGTGTATGAAAGCTAAGGGAGGAGCTAGTAATGCTGGTCTATATCAACCCCTACCCATTCCTAACAGACCATGGGAGTGTGTAAGCATGGATTTTGTGGTAGGCCTTCCTAAGACCAAGACTGGTTTTGACAGTGTCTATGTAGTAGTGGACAGATTTAGCAAAATGAGTCATTTTATCCCTTGCAAAACTACTCATGATGCTAGTTACATAGCTCATCTCTTCTTCAAGGAAGTTGTAAGGATCCATGGATTGCCTTTGAGCATTGTTTCAGACAGGGATGTGAAGTTCATGAGTCATTTTTGGAAGACTCTATGGAGCAGATTAGGTACCAACCTGTCTTCTGGATCAGCTTACCATCCTCAGACCGATGGTCAAACAGAGGTGGTTAACAGGGTGCTAGGTAACCTTCTAAGGTGCCTAACTAAGGAGTATGGATAGACATGGGATATGGTTATCTCACAAGCTGAGTATGCTTATAATGATAGTGTGAACCGGACCACAGGGAAGAGTCCTTTTGAGATTGTGTATGGAATGCACCCAAGAGGCATATGTGAGCTCAGAGATCTTGGAGCTATGGAACAAAGAAGTGGCCATGCAGAAGACTTCAGCCAGACCATGAAGGAGATTCAGGAGCAGGTAAAGAGGACAATCACTGAGGCTACACAAAAGTTGAAGGAGAAGGCAAATTTGTCAAGGAAGGATGTGCAATTTGCAGTAGGAGACTATGTCATGGTCCACCTCAACAAATCAAGGTTGCAGAAGGGTACATCAACCAAGTTGCAAATGAAGAGAGTGGGTCCATGCAAAGTGTTAGCCAAGTATGGGAAAAATGCATACAAGGTGGAGTTACCAGCAGATCTAGGGATTTCACCAGTGTTCAACATTGTTGATTTGATCAAGTACAAGGGATTAGTCAATGATGTGGATCAGAACAGTAAGGAGATCTTCAATGAAATCAGCAATGTATCCTTACCTAATCAAGATAAGCCTCAGGCAGAGAAGATCTTGGAGTCAAGAGTGCAAAAGTCTACAAGGCATAAGGTGTACATGGAGGACCTTGTCAAGTGGAAAAACAAGCATGAATCAGAAGCCACATGGGTACAAGAAGATCAGTTCAAGAAGTTTGGTATTGACCTGTCATTGATCTCTCCTTCCATTCCTTAATGTTTGGGCAGAGAGGGGGAGAATGGTGCAGGAGCACCTAAGGAACAACATGCAGTTTCATTAGGTAAATAGGAAATCTAAAAGGATAATTTTGTTTTGTTTTCATAAAGGTCATGTTGACCATTGTGAAGTTAGCTTAGAGGTGTTTTTGATCTCTAGGAAAGAAGTTGTGAAGAGATGAATAAGTTTAGAAGCTCATCTTGTTGAGTTTTCAAAAGTTGGCAAAGGTTGAAAAACATAGTGGATTTTATAATTTTGGCCATTAGGTCATCAATAGGTTCGACACAAAGAGCTTAACTATTTTTTTTGAACCTTTAAAAGGTGTGCCTCGACTGGGAATTGAGGTTGGAATCATTTTGGATTTTGTAATTAGTTTGAAATCAAGACGACAGTGATATTTTAAGTGTGCATTTTCTGTTTTTGTTCCTATTTTTGCATTAGTAGGTTAATGGATTGAACTTGGCATCTGGTATAGATTAGAATGTAGTGAAGTTTCTTTTCAAGCATCATTTGGGATAGTTGATAGTAGGTTACTCGCTTTCAAGTATTCTTGTAAATACTTTGTTATTTCTTAAATTGCAGTTTTGACTGGTAGACTGTGGAAAATGGGGTTTTAGCTTACATTACCACTGTACCTAGAGTATGGGCTTGTTGGAAATGTGGCTAAGCTCCATGTTTGTACATAAGGTAAAGGTAGGATTCTTTAGGAGCCAAGAATCATGGCAAAAGACTGTTCCTAGGCGAGCTTGGCAGTGCCCAGCTAGGATAGTCAAAGAGTGCAGTGCACTAAAGTTGCAAGGGTGTCAATCCCCTAGCAAACCCAGGTGTGTGGTGGTTACAGGAGGCCTTACAAAGGCTTGGCAGGAAGGAAGAGGTTCCACCAGTCCATTTGGTGATTGGGAAAAGCTGACAGTTCACTGTGTGGTCAGAAAATGGCCTAAAAAGCCCTAATTCTTACAAAATGAGGGTTACGCCTGTGTAGGGACAGTGAAGGCCTATAACCTCAAAAATCTTTGAGAGGTAGCAAAATGAACCAGGACCCCCATGGAAAGATTGTTATGTTCTTTAGAAATATTGGAGATTGAGCCTATTTTCTCAGGTTAGGAGACCTAATTAGGGCTCAAGGCTAGTAGCCTTTTTAACCCTAAATGAGGGTTTGATGATAGTGATGGAAAGATGGAGCTTGGGAGAGCCTACAAGAACCCTAGGAGGAAGGTTTTGAAGCCATGGGAGACAACACACACCCCTGTATCGAGTTAGTGAAGGTTGGAGGTTTAGCTAGCCTTTAGGAAGATTAAGGGCTAAGGAGGGCATGGTAGAGAGAGAACCAAGATTGGCTTGGTTAGGGAAATGGAGATGATAGTAGCGTTGGCCAGGAGAACCAAGGGTACCTAACAAGCATTAGGACCTATAGGTTAAGAAGGTGGAGAGTGACACCAAGGGGGTTTGCCAAGGTGAGACCCAGAGCATGGAACAGTGAGTGTTCCATCTAACCCTACCCTATCAGTTAGCAAGATGGTTTGAACAATAGTTGGTATCTAATGATTCATTAGAAGAAGGGTGTAGAAGTAAGGGTGCTCCACCATTTGAAATTTTGATCCAAAACCCTCATTTGGGTCCTAATCTTCTAACCTAAAATTGAAAATCAACAAAGGATTTGAGGAACTACTAAACCCTTTCACAAGAATCAAGCCCCTGGATTTTAGTGTGGACTATTTAGATAGAGTGGTAAGAAAAAGTGTGGATATACAAAAGGAGAAAATGATGAATGAATGGACCCTGCAAGAGGCTGAGTACACAATAGAAAAAGGAAATTGAGAACTTGTTTGAGAGCTCAACTAGAGAAAAAATTGAAATGAATAATAGAGCATGGGAAACACCTATATTAACAAATAAAATGTCATTAGCAAACAAAAGGGTGTCTCCTAAATTGAAACAATTATATAAAGAGGTGAACCCCTAGAGAAAGATTCATCCCCCATGCTAAATAAGACAAGAAGAGTACTCCTAAAAGGCATATATAGTGACTCAACTTAGACAATATTTTATGAGAGATTTGTGGAGTTATTTGGAACCGAGTTCCTTAGGATTGAGTTAGACACATAGATAAAGGAAGAAAGAGGAAATTAGTGAAGCAGAGGAATCACACCAAGAAATTACCAAAGGAGAGAATCTATAAGGAACCTAGATCAAAGGAACATAGCCCACCAAAAATAATAAGAGAACCCTCACCTAGTTCCAATAGATCTAGATAACAAACACAAGATATGGACCTAAACATGAAATTACCAATATTTAGAAAAGGTCCTACTGAAGTATTTGAATAGTTTGTCTTGGAATCAATTTAGAGAAGAAATACAACCTAAAGAAATAAAACCAGATTTTATGATTTTTTTTTAGGAACCTGAAGGAATGATGCCTTCAAATGGTATATAAAAAAATTCCTACAACATGATAAGAACAACAAGAGATAGAATATGTATTTTTACCAAACTTTGGGTCTCTTAAGATTCATTTAGAGAGCATTAGTAAGATGAAAAAAATGGTATATGAAGAAGGGGAAATGATCAAGGAATTTGATCATAAATTTAAATTAGTAGTAAGGAAAATGGAAGAACCACTAATAGATAAATAGAAATTTGAGTGGTTTGTGTTTGGACTACTACTAGATACTAGAGTTGCATTGGATGGAAATAACTTTAATATATACTCAAGATCAATAGAATTAGCATACAAAATGGAGGGATAGACTTGGAGGAAAGAATAAGGAGATAGAAAGAAAGGAATTAGAAAATGTGAAATTGGATTTACAATGATTAAATATCAAACAAGATATAATGGGTAAGGATACAAATATTCTAATAACACCACTATTTCAAAGGGAGAAAATTTGGTGTACCTACTATACAGAAGGTCACTTGTGAAATGAATGACTGTTGATAAAAGGATAAAAAGGGTTGTGACATTAAATTTGATCTATAGTCATCTCCTAGGGAGCTAAAAGTTATTTATTATAGAATTTATAGTGAGTGAGATAATCATGAGATAGATTATTGTCCATGTTTTTTCTTCAATCTAAGGGATGATGAGGAAAATGAATATTGGTGCACCATCATTGTGAGGATAAAACTACCATACATTAAGGAATGGATAGAGCTAAAGGATTGGTAGAAAGAGATTTCTACAACCATGGTTATCGATAGCCAACTTGGAGGAATTAATGCAATGCTCATATGATGTAATTTAATCCATCACAAACTATAATTGAACAACCTATTTGTGATTTGAGTTGTAGGTCTCAAATCCCTACATAGTCTCCCAAGTGCCAAGGCTGTCAAACTTGGGAAGAAAACCCCAAAAACCTATGTTTAGGTTAGGAACTTAAGGACCAATTACTAAGGTGGATAAGACCTTCACTTTTGGTTTTGCAAGACCAAAAGGGATATCTCTAAAGTGATAATTTAAATGAGCTTATAATGAATGTAAATTATCCTTGTTACAAACCATATCCACTACACATTACACTCCTATATAGGTTGTCACGATGTATATATATGCTAGTTTGAATATAAAAGGTTACACCTTTATATAGCAAGAAAGGGCTTACCAATTAAAGTGTTTAAAATATGGATATAAAAACCCCCATAGTTGTTATGTAGTTATACATGGAATCTAGGAAGAACAACACAATAAAAGATGAATGTATTGTTTGTTTTTTTTTAATGTGTTGAAATGATGGAATGTGGAATAAATTACATATTGGTTCTTATATCCAATTGGGCACAAAATATGGAGTTTATACAAAATATTTAACAATTGAAACCAAATGGGATATCTTAATCAAGATGTACCCAAAGAATATATCTCTTCAAATGCATAAATAAAATAGGTTCTACACATACAAATGAGTAAATAACAAATTTTCAAAACTTCAAAAGAGCAGAACTTAATAACCCAACAATAAAATTGTATATTTCTTTATTGATGTTGAGACGATATATTATAAAATCTTTGGAATGATTTAATAGCCTTATGGCTAACCAACTAATCAAACCCATCAAAATAATGCATATAAAACTCTTGGAGACACTTAAACAATGTTAGACCTACTAGTTACACTCATTCTTCAAAGTTACAATAGTCCTATTGCATATTCTAGATAAACCTAGACATTGATATAATCTCAAAATAACACTACCCAAAATTGGAATATGAAACTCCAGGGCTTCCTCCAATAGTTTCCTCTTGTTGTTTATGTAACTACTCTTTTTATATTTCCCCCACTCAAAAATAATTTTTTTATTATTATTAATAGCCTCCCACGAAGAATGTCAAATGTACAATAAATTTTGCATACTCACAAATAGTACAATGTAGAGAACACCCATACCCATTGGGCATTATTTTTCTAAAATTGTTCCACAAAATTTGCTATAATTTTACTTGAATGTACCATGAAAGTGTGGGGGAATGTTCTTCCTAGAACTATAAATCTACTTTCATTTATGGTGCTACTAGATCTAGTATACAAGTTGAGAAAGAGCCTTTGAAACTAGCTAATATGGTGACCAAACTTTAACCACTAAATTAAAATCATTTTGGATTATTTTTTTTGTCACTATAAAATACATGTGAATATGTGCCTACATGATGAATATAAATTTCCAGGTTGGAAACACCTTTCTAGAGTGGTTGTATGATCATATCAAGACATTGATGGATTGTATGGGTCATGCAAGGAGGTAGGTAGGATTTTTTGTTCAAACGACAAAGTTTCAAGACTTAGCATGCCGATGGGGGAAGAAGGTAGAAATATCCCAAGATGAGAAATTTTAAAATATTTAAGTTGAAGAAAAAGGGACTTATGGAAAAAAGAGGTTTTAGAGGAAAGACATGTTAAGATGAGCGAATCTAAAATCTTGAAATGGCCTAAAATCACATAAAGAAAGGCCAAGTTACGAGGTATTAACCACAAAAGTACCCTTTGACAAATTTTACTAAGATTTTTTTTATGAAACCATTTTGAATGAACACCCTTGGATAATTACTTAACATAAGGGACTCAATTAGAGATTTCTTAGATCGATTTTCAATAGAGGGTATATATGGTCAAATGCAAGGCATGGGAGAATAATAAATAGAAACAAGACACATTAAATCGGGGTACCAAGATTGGCTCTAATTGGGGATGTGTGTCTCTTGTAGGCACAAAAAGGATCCAAATCTTTAGGAGCATACTGAAATAGAGACAAAATAAAGATTGGGAGTAACACACCTCATCATGATCAAACAAGGATTATGATTGCACAAAGACACACAAAACACCACATTTACAAGAGAAGACAAAAATAACAAGAAAAATATCAACATATATACAAAGTTTCAAAGAACCTTTCCCTAAAAAAGAGTCATGGAGATGTTGACCATGAACTAGAAGCTCCGTGAATTCTCTATCTAGGTTGTTGAGGTACAATGTACCTTGATTAGATCTTTTACCAATTTGATAGGGACCAATCCATAAGAAATCAAACTTTCCATGTTCTCCCTTATCTTTTGACCTAGAATTCCACATGATGACAAGATCCCCAACCTAGAATTTCCTCTTGACAACCCTCTTGTAAAAAGATACTTCATTTTTTGTTGTCTTAACAAGCTATTCCCATGGAAAGCCTTTCTTCTTTCATCTAGCTAAATCATATATTGCATTCGTTGGGAGCTGGCATTTACTTCTTCCCCTTCAATTTGTTGTAGCAGCTCATAAACTACTAATTCAAGAATAATTCAAAATTTTGGCTTGAGTGTCATATGCCAATTCAAATGAACTCTTCCTAGTAGCCTTCTTGTAAGTTACTCTGTTTAAGAAAACAAAAATTCCAATAAATTGTTTGCATCTAAAGTTTTCCTAATGATATTTATGATGTTTTTGTTATTGGAGTTAGCTTATCCATTTCACCATGAATGATAAGGGGATGAATATATGAAAGAGATCCCATATTTTGAACATGCATTAGCAAAATTCTAGGATCTAAAACACAATGTGTTATTAACAACTATTTTGGAAAGCATGCCAAATTTGGTAACTATATTATTTAGTAAAGGTTTAATGATTACATTTGATGTAGAATTTCTTATAGGAACTAATTCTATCCTTTTTTTGAAATAATCAATGGCTACCAATATTCACCTTTATCTATTGCCAAATTGTTCTATTATCTCCCCTATAAATTGTATGCCTCATTGTTTAAATGGGGCCTATACTAAAATGGTGGTGAGGGCGAGTGCACTTGCAAACTTCAACTTACTAAAAAACCTTTGGTAAGCACACACCAATTTACAATTTTTTCCACATCTCAGAACAATGTGGGCTACTAATAACCTTCTCTTATGATCTTATGAGTAGTATTTTTTGCCATGAAATACCCACCACACAACCCTTGGTAGCATTCCTTAACAACTTTTATATGTTTTCCTTGTCTAAGCATTTTAAAAGAACACCATTAAGGTTCCTCCATATTAATTGACCTTGGAATAGTACATATCTTGAGTTTCTAGTTTTAATGTTCTTAACTTATCATTCAATTATGAAGAAAAAATATATATTTTTAAATAGAATACTATGTCCTTATACCAAGGATAATATTTCAACTAACATGGAAAAAAGATGATTCAAAGTTTACCTGATGCACTTCAGTTGCTTCCAAACTCTCCTTAGCCATTAATTTGGCCAAGCCTTTACCTCCAACCAACTTGGTTGTTTTAACCTCCATTTCATACTCTTGAATCTTTTTGATCCACCTACACCTTTTACTTGATGCTTCTCCATAGTGGAATAATTCAATTCAACACCTCTGAACGATTTGCTAAAGAAGGTTATTGGTTGTGCATATCCATCACTATTATTTTATAGCAGAACAATAGCAATAGTATAAAAATATGCAAAACAAAATAGTTGGAAATGCTTTGAGTAATTTACGCCTTCTAATACCAATGTAGCCTTTACTACATCTTTAATTCCTACAAAGTAATCAATTGGTTCCATGTCCCAACTTGTTGATTATCCCTTTTTTAAAACTTTAGAAATGACCTTTGTCTTTTTTGTAAATTTAGGAACAAACCTCCTAAGAAAATTTATCTACCTAAATAACAACTAGAATACCTTGATATTTTTGATCAATGTGATAAGATCAATTAATTTAACAAATTCTAGATCAATCCTTACCCACTCTTTAGACACAATGTGCCCAAAAAATTAACCCTCTTCTATGTCGAAGATTTATTTCTTGGAATTCAAAGGAGTACAATACTCTAAACATCTCCAGAAGATTAACTCCACGTGCTCGCAATGATCATTTCAATCCTTAGAGAAGTTGGTCGAGTCACCATGGTAGACAACCATGAGTTAATTTATTAAACCAACAAAGATGACATCCATAACTCCTTGGAATGTGGTTCCAACATTATTATACAAATGATTCTTGTGACACAGTGAAGGCTATTTTATTTTTCTTAGACTTTTTCCCCACAACTTGATTGTATTCATAGAGGCCATCCATTATTGGCATCAACTTTGACCTTGTTTCCTACTATAATAGGTTATTCATACTACATAATGGATAATTTTCCTTAAGACACTTGATATTTAGATTTCTAAAAACTCTATGCCTAACCTAATATCCCCATTATTTTTCTTACTAGAATAAGGTTAGAGACCCACTCTAAATTCTAATTGGTCTAATTAAACCTCTCTTTTAACTTCATCAATTCCTTGTGCATTTGAGGGGTGAGAGTCAGGTTGATGGATTTTTTATTTTTATTTAAGGGTTTTATGCTAGGCTCCAATAGAATGGTATGCTAAAACAAATCTTCCTTGTAAGCATTCAACTCATCAAAAGACTAGACAAATATTTTTTTATAACTTATTAACATAGCTATAAGCATTTGCTTCTCTATTGCTTTCATTTTTTGTTGAGGTAGATTATTTTGGAAGCTAATTCAGTCCTCAAGTTCACGCCTTCTACATCTTCTTCATTTATTGGCTTACTCCTTGTTTAATAATAATCACATTATCAAACATTCTTTCTAAAGCGATGGTGCGGGAGCATGCGGGCGGACAAGCAATCGACACCAACCAAAAATATCGTTGGGTTTGCTTTCAATTTCGGTTTTGTTTTTGTTTGGTTTCTCTCCCCTAGATCAGTGCCTAAACCTCTTTAACTTAAATTTGATATTCAACGAGATATAAAGATATGGTTGAATTTTGGCCAAATGCCACATGAAACTGTTGTCACAAAAATTGTAATGGTGGGATTAATGAAAATGGATTTCAAAAGAGGAACGACAGGGGAGTCATTTTATGGAGTAATGTTTTCTGCTGGCCGATTTCTTATTCATTATGTCAAATAACATCATCATTTGAATCTTGAAATAATGTTTAGTATTCGATGTAAAGAGAATTGAAGGAAGATTAAAGGTCACGCCATAGACAATTAAAATGCAAAGGCTGGCAGTTTTAAAAGGGGAACCATTAGACTTCTAGGGAGGTCGATATGGAAAAGACCCGTGTGGGTGAATAATGAGGCCGATCTAGAAAATGAAGAGGCAGCAAATAAACAATTTATTGCAATGTGCTATCAGAGAGTCAGGGGGGCTCCAGGAGAGAAATGCACCATACATGGGAGAATAGGTAGAGAAGTGTGTAGAGCCGATAGAGAAGTGAAAGAAGGATAGCACGAGCAGGCCGCATGAGGAAGGGAGGAGAGGATTCGCTTGTGGAGGGAGACATGTGAGAGTGATTCGATGCCACAGGTGAAAACTCTTTGAAGGGTCGTGTGAGTTTGATGGAGTTGCGCAGAAGTTAAAAGTGAATGTCCAAGAAGTCGTGTGGGTAGATGGTGAATACAAGAAAGAGTGAGCGCCATCCTTAGAGCAGGGGAACAAAAAAATAATTGTTGCGTTATTTAGAGATTGTTGTAAGAAACCAAATAAGTGTTCATGTATAGACCTATGGGGCTAATCTGAAAGGAGGCCAGAAGCCGAGTTGAGAAGTGTGGCATGGTGGAGAAAGGGAGAAACAATGGTGAAGATCGACCATTCCAGACAGAGAGCGGTATATATATATATATATATATATATTTCAGTTTGAGCTGAATTAAAATTCTCAGAGAAGAAGAGCATAGTTGAAGCTACAGGCAGGTTGAGATTTGGAAGATGAGTTCATTCAGGGGTGAACAGAGATAAGAGGAAGAATTCTCTATGTAAACATTAAATTTGCATGTTGATGTAATTATGTGATTGACTTGAATAAAAGAGAGATTTTGTGATTTGTTGCAATCTTATCTTATGAAGTGTGAGTTCAGGCGGAGTTGCCTGTGAGATGTGTTTTGTGTTTTGAGTCAGCGTGTAGAGGGAAGGACCCTTTGCATCAATTGGTATCAGAGCAGTTAGTCCTGAGAGGAGAGGATCCACTAGAACCTGTGAGTGTTGTGTAAATAAATTGTGGATTGGGAGGTAGTTCGCACGAGAAGAAAGTGTGTGAAGCAGTAGTGAAAAAGCTTGTGAGAGTTGTTGCAGGTGTGTGAAGAATCCTAGCAACAAGAGTGAGAGCTTGAAGCCGCAAAGGAAACTTGAGAAGTGATGACAAATTTTGAGAAGTGAGATTGCAGTAGACAAAAATGGGTTGGGTCGTGAAGAGGCCCATGTGGATACGATTTTGGGAGCAGTATTGGGATGATGTGGAGGATGAATTGTGTGAAGTGTTGGAAAAAATTGTTTGTGGAAAAGCGGAAAA
>VDFB02072308.1:0-10701 GCA_007258455.2 Sequoia sempervirens
TCAATGGAGCCTTGTATGTGTATTTTGTATCCATTTCTATGGAAAGATTGTAAATGGGAAATGTTATCATGTTATTATGTATTATGGAATCATTATATTGGAAAGTTGTAATACTTTGATTTAACGCAATTGGAAAGTTTGGACAAATATTTGTTTCAAATGTGCATGGTATCTTTATATTTGAAAAGAAAAATTGTATTTCTCATATTGGTTGGATGTTTTAACTATTTACTTAAAACATAGGTAAGTTACTATGTAGAACAATGTGCATGTTAGAATTCAAGAGATCATTGTGTTTGAGTTTTTTATTTTGGCATTCGGCTTGCTTTATTTTTGTATGTCCAAAGTTGAAGACTAGAATAAAACAAATCAATACTGGTTTTGGATTGGTGATAACCATAGCCTTATTTGTGTAATGTATTATTGAATGTCTTGGTTGACAATAATATAACAAAGGGAAGACAGATTTGAGATTTGATTTCATTGTTGGCATCAATTTTTGGTATTAGAGTCATAAGTGACTAGGAAGGGTGAAGTTGAGCAAAAAAATGTTGCCAAGAAGAATGCCATGAGGAGGTACCAAAGGAGGTTCTAGGAGAGGCATGGGCAATGGGATTCTTGAAATGTTGCAGAATCTCATGGCTAGAATGGAGGCCATGGAGCAAACATAGAGGAGAGGTTTACCTACGGGAGATATAAGCGACAATGAAGAAGAGGAGCAACCAGACAAAGAAGAGGTGGTTCATGGAGAATGAGAAGACCCTGATGCGGTTGAAGTGAGAATAATAAGAGTAGTCATGGGGGGTGGAGCCAAGCCCAAGATAGAGGTTCCCATCTATTCAGGAAGCCTCAATGGAGAAGAACTCTTTGATTGGATCAATGATCTTGATAAGTGTATAGTTTGAAATATGAAAGAACTATTATACTCTCAAATCTGCACCCCTGCTAAGTTGCAAAACTTAGCAATTTGGAGCAACATGGGAACACTCCTAGGCTGTGGGTCACCTAAACTTGGAGTGGACCTCCAGATAAGGCTAGCTCCTAAATGGTGTCATCTAATCTATTTCTTGTTGGGAAAAGGGGAGAAAGAAACATAAAAAGAAACCAAACCCCTATGGTGATGCACCTAAAAGTTAACTAGGACCCGTAAAACAACTTACGTACACAGTTCAATCAATGATAAGCTTCACATACACAACTCATTTCCATATGTTTTTGCATAAAAATTTCATAAGGTCTTATAGCCTAAATTCCTAGAAGGAAAGATACTTTCACAGCTAGAACATTCTACTTTTAAACACAACCTATAACCTGCAACTTACATAATTTTATGTTTAAAGATGCTAACACTGAGACAAAACAACAAGGAAACAAGTAACTCCACAAGTAGTTGCATCAATCAATTAAAATTCATACAATATAGTAGAAAAATGAGAAGGTAAACAACTTAACTTCATTAATAATCAAGGTAGGAACTGCTCTACAAGTTTGTCCCAAATGAGTTACAATGCTACTCTTGGTGAAAGATAACTCCAAAAATGAGTTACACTGTTGCTAGAAAGAAATAACTAACTTCAAAAACTATGTTTGAAGTTACTTATGCATTTTTAAAACAACTGCCCCACGCATGTCCTAGAAACTTCTGGTCGGATGCAACAGAAAATCCAAAAGAGAAGCTTCCAAAACCCCTCCAAAATGCCTTCAAAGTGAAAAAAAATTCAAGCTATGACCCAACCCATACCAAAAGCCTAACAAAACTACCTCCAAATGGTCTCATTCCCTCCAAAACTCAGTCAAAAACAACTCACACTTCCCACATGTTGGTCAACCTCCTCCAACTTCCCCAAATGCATGACACAAGTCATTATTGTTCAAACATGTCTTCAACTTGTTCTGACTCACACCCTTGGTGTGTTTTACAAAAGCATAAAGACCTTATTCTGCATTTAAAATAACATAACATATCACTTAATCAAAATGTTTTACATTTTCAAACAAATGCAAAGGCATTGACTTACACCCGATTTTCTTCAAAAATCAGAAAATAACTAAGGCATAAAGCCTAAGTTAGCAAAATACATATGGAGCCAATAATTATATGATTTCTTCAAAATCATAAGAAAAAGTAAAGGCACATAATTCATATGAATTTATCAAGGAATAATAAAAGGGGATCTAAGGTACATTAAATGTTGTATTTCACCCTCCAAATATAGTCAAATTACCCTAAGGCATCAAGGCTATATGATTTCTCAAAATCATAAAAATTGGAATAAGACATAAAGCCTAGGCATGAAGGCAATTATATGCGAAGGTAAATAAAATACCTTAAAGTTATTAATGGGGCATTGAATTTTAATTCAATGTGATAAAACTCCTAAATCGAAATAGGGTAACTCAAACCCTAAACTCAAAATAGTGAACCTCACATTTTGGCCATTCATTTGGTATCTTTCACTTTTTGGAAAAGGGCTCTGCATTCAGCCACTATGATGAGCTAGGAATTGAATGCTTGAGCTCGATTCCCCACCGTTTTTCACTGTTTCTAGGCAATTCTCCTGAGAAATCTCACAGGAGAAAATAAGGTAAGTCCTCCTTGGGCGTTGACCTTCATTTTTGATGCATTCTTAGGCTTTTAAGCCACAATCATGATTATATTTTATGATTTATTTTATTGTTCTCACTTGTTGATACTTCTTCATCACCTTTGGCCACCATTGGAGAGCTTGGCCTGAGTTTTTTAGTAGCCATGCCTGTGGGTTTTTGGAGTACACTTTCTGAACAACAAACTAGGTAAGTTCTTCAACATGAGTCTTGCATTTCCCTCTTAAATATCTACAAGAAGAAGCTCAATTCGAGCTCATTTGAATGCAAAATGAATCAAATTCATGTTTCTTTGTATTTCAAATGCAAGCTTCTATGTGTTAAGTTTATGATCCTTTCATTTATGAGGCTCCTTTTGCATTTGTGGTCGTGGCTCCATACTTGTTTCTCTTCATTTTTCCTATTGATTCTATGCATTTTTGTACATTTCATGCTTTTTCAAAAAGATGGGTTTTAAAAACCCTTGGTCATGACCTATTTTATGGAGAAAACACAAACTTAGGTTCTTCCTTACCATAAAGTTATAGGCTCATTTAGCTCGAAACCCTAGCATCATCATGGAATTTGTCTGTTTTCTTTTAATGAAGTGCATATTTGGCTTCATAATAAAATAAGAATGGTGATAATATTACTTATTTTCTGAAGAAAACAGCAAAGCTTCACCTTCTTTAATGTATGCACTACAGCTTGTTCCATGGTGATTTTAAATCTTGTCATTTACTGCCTCCCCACTTGGCTCCTCTGAACAGTAGGAAGCTTCTCTTGTATGACTAAGTTTCATGGCCACCTTTTGCATTCTGAGTTTCATATTTTCTTGGCCATTCATTGCTCTATTTCTGTAGCTCATGAGAAGTATGATATGCAGATAGAAAATGTTATCCCTGTCTTGTATTGCTTGGGAACATCACTCTTCTTTAGATATGAAAATTGATCACCTTGAAGCATATAGAGAACATGGGTATCCACATGATACAGTTACAACTGGCCTTGGCTCCACTATCCAATGAAGCAACCTTCAAACCCTATCATCCTAGGTGTTCTCCTTTCATTATTAAAGTCCCAATTTTTTCAAGTTTGAAGTGACTATCATGCCCCTAATTGTCACTGTTTCTCCTCTATAAATAGGGAACTGTCTTCCATTGTTATGACTGCACAAAAGTTAAGGTACATGCTCTCAATGTTATAGACTCTTCACTACCTAACAATGCCATATGATCTCTATGATTGTCATCCCTACTGCTCTAGACTGTGACTAAGTACCAGTCATTACGCATTGTATCAAGACTGTCCTCCAATTCATTTCATGCTTTGATCTCTTCACTGTTAGGATGTTCACTGTGTTTCCCTATCAAAAGACTATTGATTGTTATACACCATGTGAACAACAAAAGAACAATTACTACATCATTGTTGTGCAAGATCTTTAGGACTACATACTCTCTCATCATGTAATTTAAGACTACCACCTCCTATTGGGAGAAGCTTATAATTTTTCATACATATGCTTATTTTTTATGAAATTGTTGTTCTACCCTTGTGACTATGGTGAATGCTTGACAAGTACTCACCTAAACATTCTTGCAAACAATGCACTCCTTGTTGTACTCAATATGCAACACTATTTGTTAGGTGC
This sequence comes from Sequoia sempervirens, assembly GCA_007258455.2. Lineage (NCBI taxonomy): Eukaryota > Viridiplantae > Streptophyta > Pinopsida > Cupressales > Cupressaceae > Sequoia > Sequoia sempervirens. The sequence goes on from VDFB02072308.1 coordinate 4,238, forward strand.
CTTGATGAATGTGTATATGATGAAATCTTGATGTTGGTTTGTTACAAACAACATAAACAACAACATTTTTTGTTGTCTTCATCATAGTGAATTTCCTTCTTTTGATTGTCATGTATGTTTCTTTAGCACTGCCATTGTGCCTCTCTATAATTGAACTTGATGCATTTATCCCAACTTTGGTTTATTGGGTTCCGTGTGCCAATTATGTTGTGTATTTTAACCATTATCACAAATATCATCTATTTTTTGGGAAGAGACAAACTGTTTTCATCCTTGAATGATTGTTGTCCTTGTTCTTGTTTCCTTCTTTACTGAACCTTGAAAATGATGACAATGAAAACACAACTCATATCACTGTTTACCTTGACTTTGGACCCACTTAAGAAGATTGAAAGACATATCCAGTAGGCTAAGATTTCCAAGAAGAAATGACTGCCCCTTTGATCAACATGATGGAAGCCTATTGTTCAGTTCATTGTGAAAATATGAAGAGTAGTCTTTCTTGATAATTCACACAGTTTTTGTTGCGTCTTTTGAATTTTATAATGAAAGTTGTTCAAATGGTATGATTCCATATTGATTTAATGCATCTAGAATAGGTTTATCATCAATTTGATCAAGTTGATCAATTTTTCTTACATTCCTACCCCTCTTAAAACAAAAGAGGGCAGCATGCTGGGCTCAACCCTTGTGGGAGCCACATTTCACTCCACATGTTGTAACCAGATGAAAAAAAATAGTAACAAATATTTGACCTATACCTGCACAATGAGCAAACATGTTAGGTAAAATAGAGCATGTGATAGATGTGTTTGATAACTCTCTTGTTTTCTTGGGCATCTATGATATGCTAGTTATTTTAATGTTTATAAGGATTAGATTATATGTTTATGGATGTTTACCTATGTACTGATTAGTTATCCTTCATTTCTCTAACCAACTCTCTTCTCACAAATGCAGGAAACCTTGGAGCAGCAGGGGGCAAGCAGCAACTGGAGGCTAGATGGGCAGGAGGACTAAAACCGATGCAAGGCAACTCAACCGGGATTCATCATTCATGAAATGATGGGTCCCCCTTCTTTACATATGGACTTCCTTTTATCTGTAAATGTATAGTTTTTTTCTTTATATGCATTAAAATAGTCAGTCCCTTGGCTAGTGAGGGACACTATACACTTATGATTATCAATAAAGACTACCTTTGCAATAAATGTTGACTCTCTTCTCTATTGTATGCAATTGCATAATCAAATAATGTAGTCTTTTGATAATTTGTTTTATGCATATGAATGAAACTTAGCAGAAAAGAATGTACCCTTTTGTTTCACTTAAATGCAAACACAATAATAACTCTACCTGATTTAGTTGGAAGCAAAATTAGGTAACAAGAACAAGGAGAAGCTAACTTCTTGGGATTGAATGATTTCCAAATTGAAGGCTAAATCCCTTCTAGGAGACTACCAAATCAATCTTTTCAAAAGCTTGTAGAATCTTAAGAAAAATGTAGAATCTCAAGAAAAATGATATGTCAATAAAGAAATATATAAAAGAGTTCTATAAGTTGGTGATTCGGTTAGGCCATAGTGAAGAGGATATGGAAAAGGTAGCAAGATACCTTAATGGATTGAAATATAGTTTGTAGGATTAACTAGGTCTAGTGTCCCCTAGAACTCTTGATGAAGCTTATCAGTTTGCCATTAAGGCAGAAGAGAAGCTTATAAGGAAACATAATCAACAAGGATGAGGCTATGGAGAAAGAGGACAACAACACCATCAAGATGGAGTGGCAAGTAGTTCAAGTGGGAAAGCCAACTTAGAAAGAGGAGGTTATCAATATGTATGTTTACCGGCTTAGAACTCAATTCTTCCCGGCCACGAATGAAGATATAATTTTTTTATGTGTTGTGCTTGGCCAATTTGCTTTGGCCGACCTTCCTTGTATCATTCTTCATGGCGACCTTCATTGTAATTTAATTATTATCATTTGTATTTATTCATTGATGGTTGACCTAGTCATTTGTAAAGGTGCGACCTATCTAGCAATGTATATATAGAAGGTCACTTTCTCTCATTTAAGTATCAAGAAAATTTTGATCTCCTTCTCCATTAAGTGTGACTTCTTCAAGAAGAGTAATGTGAATTCATATAGGAGCAGATTGTGAGTCTATTCAAGTGTAGATTGAAGGGTAGACTATTAGTGTGTGCTACAGCCATTGTTGGTGTTGTTTATTGGCCTTGTGTGTGGCCTCATTGTAAAGATACTTGTTCCCATTGCTCATATATATAAGAGTTATATTTGTTGCTGGGTTTTCTCCCTCAGGAGGTTTTCCCAGGTATCTGTTGTTATTATGCGATTTTTGAATTATTTTTGTGCATTAAATCTGATCATAAAACTAACATAATAGTATCAAAAGCGGGTTTGAAGAAGATGGTGATTAGATTTCTTTATTACAGCGATACTCTTTACTCTCTTCCTCATCGTTGTTTACTTCTATCTCTTCGTCAAGATGGTGATCGGTCTTAAGCTTGAGGATAGACTCGAGGGAGCATTTAATTTCACATCTTGGAGATTCAAAATTATGCTCTCCTTGGAAGAAAGATACTAAGGCAAAGAAGATGTTAGTTGATTCCGTGAAGGATCATATTGTTCCCATCATCTCTAAGATGAAGACGGCAAGGGAGATGTTTAAGTCTTTGGAGGAGATGTATGAGATCAACAACACAAGTCGTGCACTTGCATTGAAGCAACAACTTCATCATGTGAAGATGGCGGAAGGAGAATATGTCATCGCTTACTTCATGAAGATTTCCGAATTGAGAGATCAGCTCTCTTCTATTGGTCATTTTGTTGATGTCAAGGATTTGACCATGCTTTCCCTTAATGGTCTTCCTTCATCTTGGGAGTCTTACATTCAAGGAATCAGTGCAAGATCGAAACTTCCCAAGTTTGATCGTTTAAGGGAAGATTGTATTCAAGAAGAGTCTAGGTTGGTTGCGAGAGGTATTGGTCAAAGCTCTACAAATGAAGACATTCATGTTCTTTCTACTCAATCCTCAAAGAAGAAAGAAAAAGGTGGAAAGAAAGGATATTTCAAGAGGAATAGAGATAAAGGAGTTGATGGTGCTCCCCCATTCAAGAAGAAGTGGGACCTCTCCAAAGTCCAATGTTTTTGTTGTGACATGTTTGGTCACTATGCAAAGGATTGCCCCACCAGGCCCCTGTCCCGGCAGCATACTTCATTTGTGGATGTGGATGAGATCTCTACTTTCGAGAAATTCCTAGGGAATTTCTATTCTAAGCCATGTGCTTGTGTTCAACCATGAAGGTTGGTAATGCTTGCCCGATGCAATGGTAAGAGCAGCGTATCTTCTTGCCATCTAGTATTTGCATCCATTAGCATATTTTGTAGTACCCCTCCTCTTTCTAGTTGGATTTATTATTTTTCAATGCGGTTGTTTGCTACTTGTGACGATGATGATATTGTTTGATTTGGTTAGTTAAACGTTAGATGATGCTATTGTTACATTATGGACATGATTATTTCGTATGACAGTATGATTGGTTATATTAGTTGATTTTTAAAATTATGATATGATGTAGTGATTTAATTAGATATGTTATGAGATGATTGTTAGTTAGAAATGTTGATTTATTGGATATATTATAATTGTTAGAATAGGTGTGATGAAGGACAATATGGCATCACTCATTCACGAGTTCTCTGCTATGTTGCGATTCCTTCTCACAATGCAATACTTTGATTTAATGCTTTGATGATTATATATATATATGTATGCACATGTACACAACTTCGTTTGTATGCAGGATTGCACGTATAAGTCTCGATTCCACCTGCTTCGGCAGGATAGGGCGAGCACCAATAACCCAACGGTTAAATGTTGAAACAAAGGTGTCGATGAAGTCCTCCCCTCCCATGATGTCAGATCGTCTCGTTTGTCTGGTATTGTTTATTTTGTGAATTTGTCATCATTTGTGGCTTGTGTTTTGTGTGTTGTCGTATTTTGATTAATGTGGTATTTTATAAGTGATGATTATTTAATTGATGTTGATATTTTATAAGTTGTGAATTAGTTAATTAAATGTGAATAATAATTGTGTCTTTTAATGTTGATTTATTTGTATGAAAATATTTAAATGTTTTATTTAATTTTAATAAAATCATATATTTCAATTAGATGATAATTAAATATTAAATGTGTGTTATTTATTTTAATTAATTATCTGATTGAAGATAATTATTAGAATAAATTATTTAAATTAAATAGATAATGTGATGTGCAAGGAAAGTGGTTAAAATAGAAATTAAAACAATAAAACAAAAGAAAAGACTAAAAAGTGGTGAGAACGAATAAGAATAGAGATCTAATTAAAAAGCTGGCTTTTAAAGAATTATTTTCTTTTATTTTTTATTTTTAGAGTTTTTGGAGGAAATGGAGAATATCTTTTATTTAATTAGGTATTTTGTAAGTTTGGACACACAAGGGATTAGGGATTGAGAGAGGGCAGAAGTTATTCTGTATTTTGAATCTGAAGAGAATATGGGTTTTTGGATCTTTTGCTAATTGGAAGAGAGTTGGAGAAAGGGTTTGGAAATCTATTACTAGTTATTTTGGAGTCTTCTGAAGAAAGGATCGGGTTCGAGATTTGAGCACGGTGACTCAGAGGAGATTCGAAGCAAGAAGGAGGAGGGATCTTCATACAGGCCGTCAGGAACCAGCTTCCTCAGATTCTCAAAGAAGCGCAGGACTCAGGTTCCCGTCTCTACCTTTGATTTTCTGAATCTGCAAAATAAATAAATAAAAGATATGATTTGAATGTAATTGTGTGGCAAATAAACAAATAGAATTTGTTTGTGATTTAGATTTAAATAATTTCCTTTGATTAGAAAATGAATGAACAAATAGATTTTCCTTGGAAAAGAAAATTCATATTGACATTTGAAATCTTGTTTGCAAGCAAACTAAAAAGAGACTCTGTCGAATTCCATCAAATTTCTCTCTCTTATTTTCTGAAGAAACGATCAATCCTTGTATTTGAATAAATATGAAATTTTATTTTAATGATTATCTATAATATGCATTTTAAATTGTGTGATGATTCTATATTTTATACAGAAAATTGAGTTATCTGTATTTATGTAATTTTATTTATATATTTATATATATTCATAGAAATATATATATATACAAAGTGAGATTTATTATTTATATATATATCTTTGTATGGAAAGTGTTTATATATTATAAAAAAAAAATGAAAACTGAAAATGTTGAAATGGCGAACGAATTTTCATTTAGATTTCGTGCTTTTAAAAAAAATAAATTTAAATCAAAATTTTTGTTGAAATGAAAGTATTATATTTGTTATAGGGATTAGGGAGGGGACAGCTGGGCCGTACCCTGCCCCTGTCCCAAGTGGGCCGCGGCTACCACAGTAGTCCGTAAGGACTGTTGTGCGCAGCAGTCCGTGGGACTGCTGCGTACAGCAGCCTTACGGCTGTTGTACCTGTCGTGGCGGGCTTTAATAAGCCATGTCAGGGTTGTTTATTTAAGTTTCTTTTTATTTATTTTAAATTTGTTATAAATGTTAAATGTATTTTAAATATATTTAAATATATTTGTTAAAATTTTAATAATATTAATATATATATATATAGATATATATATATATGTATGTATGTGTATATATATATATATTAATAATGTTGTTTTTTTATATTATTATTTGGATTATTTTATGAAATTTAGAAATTTGGAAGTATTTGAATGACAAAGTAAAAATTATTCGTATGAATTATTTTATTATTATTGATTCAGTGGGGTTATATATACATTTATATTTATATATTTTAATATAATTATAATGTGTTTTGTTTTAAAATATATATATGTTTATATATAAAATTATAATCATTTTTTTTTTATTCAATATTATTTAATTTAAAATGGATTATAATTATTTAATGATATTTTATTATATTTTGGGAATATAATTTTGTATAGGAATTGAATAATCCATGTTGTTTATATTGATATGTTCCTAAAGGGCACTGTTTAGTTAAACAAATTTGTTAGTCAAGAATTAGCCTTTAACTGGGATTGTGCATCTTGTTGAGACAATTTTATGTGATTACAAAATCGGAATTGAAATCAAACTTAATGGTACAACCTTGTAAATGCGATCTGAATCTTCTTTTATGTTATGTTTCTCTTTGTTTAGTGTTGTCGATGTGGGAACCGTTTTGATCTGTGAAAATCTTGTCCCAGAGGCTTGTGATTTTAAAATGTATTTACTTGTTTATGCTTTTGAGCATTTTTGGGGTTATGTTAGGAAGGGTTGGACGGGTTTGCAATGTTGTTGATTTTGTGCAGTCACGAGATGGGTAATGCCTCGTGTGTTGGATTTTGGTTTTATGATTTATATGTGCTAGTCCAACCCTTTC
>VDFB02072310.1:0-24377 GCA_007258455.2 Sequoia sempervirens
TATATAAGAGGTTGTATGTAGCTAGTTTGTCTTGAAATAGTAACAAATATAGGGGTCAAGTGTACATTGGGTATAATTATTGATTGTTAAAATCATGTCATATTTTAACTGATTTAAAAACTATTAAGGATACCTTTGGGGATACCCTCTCAAGTTTAAGCTAAGATCCAAGTGTAGGAGAGGTAATTATTCACTCTCATCAATTATCTTTTAACACCCCTCAATCTATCATTGAACCTCTATTTTACCTTCTTGATGATAAATCCCTAGTCATCAAGTTGAGAAGAGTTCTAAAATTATGAAGTAGTAGTTTTGAAACCAAGCACTATCATGGTAGTATGATGGGAGACATACATTCCTTGGATATTCATGGTTTTGTGTACTCATATTGGGCTAGAAATATTGATTAAAAGATACACCAATGCATAGTTATTTACTTTATTTATAAGGATAACAAGTTGGATGAGAAATCAATAAATTGTGGTGAATTTGTCAAATAATTAAGTTGAGTATATATTGGCTAATCATTCTTGTAAAAAATTCCTTTGGTCAAAAATATTTTCTTTAGATGTTGGGCTAAATCAAGGATCAATTACACTTTTGTGATAATAATGACAAAATTTATTTAGAAAAGAACTTTACATTTTATTTAAGGACCAAGCACATAGGTATTCAATATCATTTTGTTAGAGATATGGTCAAAGATGGAAAGTTAAATTTTGAGGAAGTAAAAACTTTGATAAGCACTACAAGTTTTAGTGCTTTAACAAATCTTGTGAGGACGGAGAAATTGTGACAGTGTTCAAAGTGTATGGGCCTCTTAACCCCTCGTAATTAGCTTCTAATGATGGTGTGTTTCCCTTTGACTCTTGTAGAATGTTGGTAATTAAGGTGTCTCAACCTTTACAAATTTATAAATTTTTTTTTAATTATTAGTATATTTCTTGCATTTTATTTTATTTAAATTAGCTTGACATGGAAATGAGGTAATAAATTTTCTCGTGGCATTATTTATCACAAGTCAATGTTTATTAATGTTGTAAGAGTTTATTTTAATTTCTTATGTTATGTAGATTTGAGATGTCTTACTTGTGTGGGATCCCATGATGTAATATTATGACAAATTCTTATGGCACATACAAGCTTGTAAGAGTGGAGTTACTTTGGAATCTTGACCAGAATTATGATTTGTGTGGACACATATCAAGGAGCACAATATTTGGGCAGTGGGAGTTACAATCTAAGCACCCATGCAAGGTGGATGCTTATGGAGGATTATTATAGTTGTAAGAGGTAATGTTTATTTACTATTTTTAGCCTTTATATAGGAATTTCAAGGTGGGTATTAGAATTTAGGGGAAAACTTTGATGCCTTACTTCTCATGGATTTGTACATGGTTTCAAAAACATTTTTGGTTTCTAGTTTTCTCATTTTCCTATAAAACTTTGAAGCACCCTATAGGCTCTCAGTCCCATAGGGAAGGTATTCTTCATGAACTCAAGCATGAAGAATACAAAAAGAAGCACCCTATAGGCTATTAGTCCCATAGGGAAGGTGTTCTCCACAAACTCAAGCATGAAGAATACCGAAAGAAGCACCCTACAGGCTCTTCATCCTGTAGGGGAGGTATTCTCAATGAACTCAAGCATGAAGAACATGTAAATAAATTCCCTATAGGCTCTCAGTTCTGTAGGGGAGCCACCCCCAAGATCTCTCCCATGGAGGAAGCTTAAAGGAAAACACCCTACAAGTTCTCTGTCTTGCAGGGAGGTATCCCCCAATATCTCTCACATGGAGGAAACCTAAGAAAGTGGACTCTGTTGAGTTAGGAAGCAGCCACATAGGTAGGTAAATGAAAAGTCATGTAGACTGTTGACAGTTTTGAAAACTTTTGAAAGGGGTCCCTTGGGGACCTGTCGTGAATAGGGGGTCCACTCAAGGGACACATAGTCCAAAAGTAAATATTATTCTTCTCATATCAATTCTTCATCAATGAATCCTTTTGAAGGAGGTTCACTTCATCAAGGAATTCAAAAGGAAGAATATGCCCCCATGCGAGGAGAGGATCTTCAAGTTCTTTCTTCACAAACCCATGATGAAGGAAACATGTTCCATTAGGGTTCCAAGTTGAGAATGCAATTCCAAAGAAAAGTTTGTGCGGATTTCCAAGAAAATATTAGTTGTCAACAAATGCATTTTCTAAAAATTGAAATGTTAAAGAGAATGTGTTGTCACACACAAAAGGGACAACTCAAGCAAAGAAGAGAGAAAGATAAAGAGAAAGCAAAAAGAAAAGAAAAATACAAACAAAGGGCACAAAGGGATCTGGTTTAGTGGGGTCAGATCTGTCCGAGCTCATATAATATAGGTAACCACAGTGCAAGGCAAAAGATCATCAATCCCCAACCAGATTAAGAAGAATGCACATAAAACAAAGTAAAAATAAAAATTGGGTCAACATGGGAGGGAAGCCTAAATGCCCCCAACACTTTGCATCATCCCCAATTTATCGAAAGTCAAGCACAAACATGGAAGAGTGATGATACAAATAGAAAAAAGTTTATGACACAAAATCACGCCTGTATCCAAGCACCAACGGGGGTGATGAGGGTCATCTAGGCACACATAGCACGGGTATGGGGGAACACAAAACACACACACACTAGATCAAGAAAAGGGGCCTCCTCCTAGCACTGATAAGCCAAGAGGTCATCCACTTCTCAATCTAAATCCTCATAAGGGGAAGGAGGATGATCCTGCAAAGGTGAAATATTAAGAGGAGGGGTATTCGACCCTCCTACAACAAGGGCTAAGGAAGGGACCCCCTTAAGGTCCTCTCCACTGAGCTCTTGTGGAGTCAAAGTCAGAAACTTAGCGAAGATCACCAACAAGGCCAAAACTTTATCCATGGAATTAAACATGCACCCCATAGGGGTGCCATGTATAGCTTTGGTGGATGAGATGGGTTGCGCCCAAGGTTCACCTCTAAGCTCACTGAGTGACTTGGGAGTGGTGATGAAATCAGGGGAAGCCGAGACTGGTTTTGTCACCAGGACAACACAAGTCAGCATAAGACCACTTTGTGAAGAAGTTGGGCTTCTTTTACACCCTTTTTTGCTAGAAGGACCACCCTTCACCTCTTTCTTCATTGGAGGAGATGAAATCCCCACAGATGAAGCTAGGGGTGTAGAGGAAGAGGAAGAAAGAACTTCAACGGACATGATCGAGGTATTAATCATGTCCATGAGCTTCGATAAAGGCTAGATACTTGGAACAGACATCAGCAGATGTGGCTCCATCGAAGGAGTGATGAACACCTATACTCGTTTAGGGTTAGGCGCATTCGTACTCATGACAAAAGTTAGGAGTAGTACGAGATCAGACTAGAGAGAAGTAGGAGGGGAAGAAGAAGACATTATAGGAGGCCTTGAAGTAGGGGTGAGCATTTCTTCCTCCTTTCTTTGTGAGGCAGACTGCTCAACTAGGAGATCCTTTCACTAGTGCTTGTGTTCACGCGCAAGGCAATTTCTACGACTCTTGGAGTTAGAGGTCGAAGGTTGCGAGGGAGCACATGGATCTTGCTCGACCATAGGAATTTCCACCATGGCCGTTTCTGGTGGAGGGATAGGTTCCTACACGGGAGTAGGAGGAGCAGGTTGAGGAGCGACAGGAGGAGTTGACTCGAGAGCCTCGAAAGTGGGCCTATTTCTGCTCATCGCCTTAGGAGTAGGAGCAATAGGAGGCCACGAAGGTCAATCCAAAGAGGACTCTCCCTGAGAGACCTTCCTATCATACCGAATGGGTCTAGGCTCCATTGGCAGAATAGGAAGCTTGAATGCGGGACACTTAGGCTTTCGCCAAGTGGCCACCAAAGGGTTCTCTTGCAAATGAGGAGCGAAACCTAATGGTATTACAATTGAGTGAGAAGAAGTGTCAGACTAGGCAGTGGAAGAGGAAGGAGGATCACAAGACCACTTCTCTTCTTTCTTCTTTTGAGCCTTACTGGCATTGGTGTCAGCCTTTAAGCAAGCCCTATGTGAAATAGCATAAGGCAAGGGAGGGTATCTCACTCTTGGCCTTAACATCCCTTCCTATAGTTTTGATATGTTCGGTGCAGAAGGTCCATCCTAAGCAGAAGAGGACCAATAGGTGTAGGCCAAGAGTGGTCCAAGGAGTAGCTACCACGTGCAATCAACGGTCTATAACCAGTGTCGTGGATTACATGCATGGAGCCTCTGTGGATAAATTTTAGACATTTATTCATGACGAAGGGTACCGCATTCATCGCCACCAACCAAGGGATACCCAATTTCACCCTAAAGAGTTCAAACCTAGGATGATGTCAAACATGAGTTTCATAGAGTTAGGCCCAACTAAGACTGACAAGACAATACTACCCAAAGGGGGTACGAAAATCCTGTCATGTGTGCGGATGGTACTCACTGGAGCATCGTACCCATCCTTGCACATAAGAAATTTATTAGCATAATCTCCTCTATTATTATGTTCACTTGTGACGTAGGGTCAACGAGAACACCAACTACGATGTTTCCATTGATTTGTGCAGGAATGTAAAGAGGAGACGACTCCCTATTAAAACTCATCAGCAGGTCCTGTGAAGTGAAAGTTATACCAGTACCACTATCAATAGACTGCACAGAGGGGATGGGTTGGTGCAAGAAGGAAGCCATTACACACACTAGACAATGCTTTCATAAAATCCCTAAAGGTTAATAGATAAAACGGTGACCCAATTAAGGTTTCGTCACAAAATACCTTTGGAACCTTCCACCTATGCCAACTAGGGGTCTCAAGTTGGGTTGCAAGGCAACAGCCTTACAACACTCACACCTACAACACTCCTAGAGTAGGAGGAAAGGAACTGACAGTGTGATGTAGGGGGATTCGCTACTCACGAGTACTCTCCGTTCAGAGAACCTCATGGGGCAAACTGCCTTATATCACCTCAATGGAACAATGCAGAAGTTCTAAAATCCGAAAGAGAAGGTCACAGAGGATCTCTAGATAAATTGACAGGCTCTCGGCCGAAGGACGTCAATGCATAAAGAAGATGACAGTACGGTGCGCTAGATTCTTAGAGGTGCGCAGGCATCTCAATCAAATTGGAGAATGAGTTTATCATAGAAACACCTAAAGTGACTACTTCTACTCCAAATGCTAAAACTGTAGAATACAGTAAAATAATAGGAAATGAGAAGACTGAGATAAAGGAATAGAAATGATAAAGGTAAGGAGATGAAGAGGAAAGGAATACTTACAACTGTACGAGTGATGAAGCCTCCACTAAACAAAAGTCTTCAAAACCCACAAGCGCAATATTTGGAGAGAATGTTGGGGCTGTATAGTGGTTTGCCTTAGTCAAACCCCCGTCTTGGTGTTCCCACCTCCATGGACAACCAAGAAGAGTGTGGTGAAAGAAAAACCCGCTCAGGAGTAGAACCCGCACCACGAATAAGTGTGTGATAAAAGATAACCTTGCTGAAGGAGGAGAACCCGTATCACAAATAAGCGTGTGATAAAAAGCAAAACCCGCTTGAGGAGGAGAACCCGTATCACAAAGTGAATGTGCAAATAGTAGGGGATATGGAATCCCAAGATGCTCACAAGCATGGAAATGGAGTTACAAGAGCCAAGAAGGCTATCAAGAATGTTGTGATGGAATCTTGTGAGAGCTTGAAGCTGCTACAACAAGTTGTATGTGCAAGCAAGTGATGGAGTCAAGCTAAAAACTGGCAGAGTGGAGTTAGTTGTTGAAGAAGTCCCCCAAATGAAGTGAAAGGAGGACTTTTAAGGAGGGGAGAGAAGCTTCTTGGGCTGTTTCAGAGAATCCTAAGCCGTTTCCACCAACAAACTAAGATGACAAGTGGAAAACATGCTCGAAAATGGTTGTCTAAGCGTTGAAACATTGCAAGACACTAGTGCGGCGTGCGGACGTCCACACAAAATGCTAGTGTCTAGACATGTCACGCTACAAAACAACATGAACCAGGAAGATACAAAGTCTGATGCAAAATTAACACGCAAAGATGGCTATTAAAAAGGGGTGTTGGAGCATCTTGAGAGGGAAATATGTCGATGCAAGGGCTAAAATGAGCCTACTCAAGATGCTAAAGGAGCAGACACTAAAGTGGAAACAAGAATGTAGGGGAAATCGCAAGGGTACAATTTCGCTCTTATACAGTCAATATCGCAAGAACGGAACCAAAATGATTCATGTCAGGTTCACCAGAAATGTAAGAGAGGGGGACCACCACGTGCAAGACCCCAGGTCATGAAGGGTCAAGATGCAAGAGGCTTCCCTAACTTACCTAAGCTAAGTGTAATGTTTAGGAAGTGCAAGGCGAGAGTAACGAGGACCGTGGGACCTCTCAGTTACTTTGTAAACTCGAAATACATGAAAAGGCTGGGAAATCTAGTTTCTAGGTCTAACATTGCATCATAGGAAGCTCTCTGTCCAAGGACAAAAGCGCGATGTCTGGACATCAGCATAGCGCACTACCGTCTCAAAAGTGTGCTATCGTCTGTACGGCCATACATCAATGAAGATGAGTTCAAGCCAACAAAACTAGCTAATGATCCAACTAACTAACTAAAGGGATAGAATGATACAACTAGATAAATCAAATATTCTCTAATATGATAAAGCAAATATGCAAGAGTGACGAAAATAAGGAGAAACTCATCGAGGAACTCATTCGCCGACTGGTTCTCTGAGAAGCACGCACACCAACACACAAAAAGAGGGAAAATGTTGGGTGGCTATATAGGGGCCTACCTCAATTAGACCCCCATTTAGGTGTTTCCACCTCCACAGATAGCCAAGGAAAGGAGATAAAGAAATAGTATAGTAAAGAGAAAATAAGCACTACAAAACAATGTTATGCTACTCAACCAAGTGATAGAGGAAAGGAGAGGGAAGCTTACCACCTCCACCAAGAGCACTCAAGGCTACTTGGGGGAGAAATGAGAGTAATCAAGCCTTTGCTACAATGGCGTGGTCCCAAACTTTCTCTACCAAAGTGATGGAGTGTTGCTTTGCTACAATGGAATGCTTGAATGCTTGGAGTGAGTTAAAGGGAGTGCTTGAGAGCTTGTGAAAGTGCAAGTATGGAAGCTTGATGTGGTGAAGAGTTGGAATTCCTGTTAGAAGAATGAATTTGAAGAGAGAATGGAAGAAAATGACCATATTCAGGTCAGTTAGCTGAAGGAGGTGTTACAAGTTCACCTCCAATGAGAAGTGTAATGCCTCTACAATTTCAGCCGCAAGAATCTGTCAGGGACGTAAGCGCGTTGCTTGGATGTTGTGCACCGCATGGGAGTCCCCGACAAAAACACCTCCACTAATGCTTAAAACAGGCGCCAAGTGGGATGCAAGCAGTGGGATTCGATGGAATTAAGCCTTCGAACTTGTTTTCTAAGGTGGGTAAAGGAAAAAAGGGGAATTTGCATAAGGGGTGCAAATTCGCTCCTATACAAGACTTTGCACAAGTCATGATTGATAGAAAATAATTGCAAACTAATATTGTATAAAAAACATTAAGCTAAGAAATTTTAATGAATCATACATTTTTATAAAATTTTAAATCCTAGATTTTCTATTTCTAAATTTGGATTATAATCTAAAAGTATTTTTTAAATGTTTTAAAATCCATTTCATGTGTTTTACACAAAAAATACCTTAATTTTTTTTAAAGAGAAAAAGGTTGAATTTTTTTATTGAAATGAAAGCAAAAAATACAACAAGAGAACTAGATGACCAAAGCCATCAAAATCTACACAAGTTGTGTCCCAACGAGTAAAAATATAGAAATGACCCAAAATAAAAAAACAAGCCAACAAACCCCACAACCACAAAGGGCAACCTTTTAACCCAAGCACTTGCATCTAATCATTTTGATCCTCATGGAGAATTTGAATCAAAATTTGACTTTTTTATTGATCTAACTGACTTTAGTCTACTGAATCCCACATCCCCATTCCTTCAAAGGCCCATTTACCTAGATAATTGACAACTTTGTTCCATTCCCTAGGAATATGAACAAAGGAAATAATATCAAGGTTTGAAGCAAGATTGAGGATCTATTTAGCTATCACAACCAATCTCCATGAAGAATTCTAGAAATATCTCTTATTAAGCAAAGAAACCAAAATCACAGAGTCCATTTCACAAACCACCTTCTTCCAACCTAGCTCACAAGCTTTATGTAAAGTCTTAAGAATAACCCAAGCCTCCACTTGATTATCATAATGCACCCCCATGTAAATGGAGAAAAAAAACTAAATAGAACCCCTATAGTCACATCTCACTCCACCAATCCAAACAACACTTGAGTTACCACAAGTAGAACCATCAATGTTAATTTTGAAGAAACTCTCAAGAGGAGGACTCCACTTGCCCAACTAATTCACTTTCCAAGAAAGCTTATGCTTGTATCTTGAACGAGCTTGAGAATCAATGGGTAAATAGAGCGCAAGGAGGGTAGTAGTATAAGCATCTAATGAGGACAAAGACTTCCCCAAGTCAAACTTAGCCTCAATAGTTTCTTTAAGCATACTCTTTACCTTATACCAAAATTGAAGCAACACCTGACAACACTCTTGGAAGATCCATTGATTTCTCTCTAGTTAGATTTTCCAAATTATAAGAGAAGGGCCCAACTCCCAAGCTACCACCTAAAAAGAAGCAAAAGCTAAAGGAAGGCCCAAATTCTCCTAGAAGTCATGCAAATAAGAAGCTTGCATAAAAGTTCTCCTCCAAAGCTTCCACCAAGGTCTCTAAATTTCCATCAAGAAAGAGCATTGAAAAAAGATGATTTGAACTTTATTCACTACAACCACATAAGAAGCAAAATGAAGGGCCACATAAGCCTCTTTTCCTAATATTGTCCTAGGTGAGGTATTCATTTTGACTCAACAACCACATTAATATATTGCACTTAGGTCAACCAATTTTATTCCAAATTTGTTTCCACCAAATTCACACTCATAGGTTCCCTTATTGAAACTCCAAAGCAACATATCCTTGAGCCATCAAATACTTCCCTTTAGAATCATGGCCCCAAACAAGAAAATACCTATCCTCTGAATAACTACAAAGTTGTTTAGCAAGAATAGATACCAAAGATTTTTCTCCTCCTAAGAACCACCTTTTATCCAATTTACTAAATTTTGCCACTAATACACCAAAGAGCTCCACAATAAAGTATATCATTTAAAACTATCCACACTAAACCACCTAACAACAACAAAAATTTCACTTAAAGCACAAAGATGGGGGTAAGAAGAAAGGACAAGTGGGTGGCCATCCCAAGAATCGGCCCATAAAAAGGGCATGCTCACCTTTATGAATAATCCAAAAGAGACCATCCTTAATGAGAGTGACTCCCCTTTTCATAGTACTCTAGATCATAGATCCCTTTCTCATTAATTTCATTCATGGAATGTATTCGTTTTCAACTCCACCTAAATATTTGTAGTTAAGAATGCATGCCTAGAGCTAATCCAAAAATGTGCACTACCTCCAACATAATTTTGTAGCTAGATCTTGATTGTTGAGCCTAGATTGACTAATACCCAAACCAACATTCTCCTTTGGTTTGCACACTTTGTCCCAACTCACCAGGATCCACTTCTAATTATCAAGATTTCAATCCCATAAAAAATTCTTGACAAGGGTATCATACTCCTTAAGGAAACTCTTAGGGGCAGATAACACCATGAAACTATACAAAGGAAGAGTTTGTAGGATAGAGGTTTTTGGTGTGAATAATTGTCTTGTACCTAGCTAATTCATTCACTAGGTAATTAGGGGACATATTCACATGGTTAAGTTTACTTAGGTAAAAGATTCCTTTCTAGAAGTCTTAGTTGGCTTATCTAGAACTTATCTTATCTAGCTAGGATGCATCATTTCCTAGGTGATTAGGTTGTTGGTTGTCTCATGTCATAGGATCATGACATTTGTCAACATCATATTCATTCCTACTCTCAACCTTGCCCATATAAGCAAGGCATCTCATGTACATTTGTATTCAAGCTGATCAAGCAATAATTCAACCATTAATCAATCTTGCATTGTGAAGCAAGCATTCTTGCCATTCTCTCTCTTGTGGAAGTGGTTTTGGTCACAACTGATCTTGGGGGTGTTGAGGAGTCACCATTTACTCCTACAAGGTTGAAAGAGTCAACCTTCCTATAGAGGATAACCATCAAAAATTCCAATGATTAATCTTTGATCAAAATTTGTCAAGGATCTTCTACCAATGACTCTTATTTAGGGTTCCAAAACATAGGGGAATACCTAAGTAATCTGTAGGAAGTTTTCCAATCTAGAAAGGAAGAATATTATTATTTTTGTTCTAGATCAACATAAGAGTATTGAAAAAACTAATGTTAGAATTACCCTCATTAATATGCTAGTTAGACATAGTCAAGTATATATCAAGATCTTTCCTAAAATTAATTGTGTTATCTATTTTAGCAAGATCCATTAGAGCAGTTTCCCCCACAAACTAGAGGTGAGTTTGAGAATCCAAACTCTAAGCCCAACTCCAACCATCAATGGGGCACATTTCCTTATGTAGCTTCAAAAACCTACTGAGATCCTCAATCATTAAAATAAATAGAGGGTCTCCTTGCTTGATTCCCTAAGAAGCAAAAAGGTAGGTAAGGGGAAAGCATTAACCATAACAAAAAAGGAGAAGAAGACACACAACTCATGACCCAAGAGATCTTCTCTAAATAGAAACCAAAATTCAAAAGCATATGTTGAAGGAAGGACTACCTAACCTTGTCATAGGCTATAGACATATCCAATTTAAGGAGCATGGCCTCCTCCTTGGAAGAGGCTATGGAATGGATAGACTCTACTGCCACCACAATACCATAAAAAATATGAGGACCTTTGACAAAACCCCCTTGTTTTAGAGAAATCAAGGGAACCAAATAATTTTGTAGCCTTTCGACAATCAACTTAGTTATAATCTTGAAGGTCACATTACACAAAGTAATAGGTCAAAAAGAATCTAAGGAATCAACACCTTCTTGTTTTGGAATTAAAACAAGAAGGGTGGAATTAATAGCTTTGAGCATCTACTTGTTGGTTTGAGATTCACAAACCACCTCCAACAAGTATGATTTAAGGGTATCCCAAAACTATTGGAAGAACTCTATAAGAAAACCATTAGGCATACGGGCTTACCTTTCTTCATCTGAAACACAATATTTTCAATCTTCTCCAAAGAAATGGGTACTAAAAGGGAGTTATTCATCTCCCTTGAGACCACAAAAGGAATACAATCTAGGACAAGATTCTCCTCTGCCAAATCTAGTGGACCATCCTCTATAACCATAGAAGATTAGAATCTTACCACTTCCTCCAAGATAGCTTGAAAATAATTTAACTACTCCCCTTGGGCTGATATAAGAGAGGCAATAATATTACCACTTCTTCGCTCTTTTACCAAATTATGAAAAAAAGTTATATTTTGTCCCCTTCTTGAAGACAATCAATTCAAGATTTTTGTTTCCAAAAAATATCTTCTCATAGCTCCTATTTAGAAAATTCCCTGAAACATCTAGTATCTTCCCAAAGAAAATCCATAGTCATTCCCTCTTTCTTAATTATGAAAGTGATATTGTCAAGTTGATCCTCCACCGGCTTCTTCCCAAGAAAGAGATTACCAAAAGAATTTTTATTTCATTTTTTAAGCTTGTACTTAACAAACATGAGCCTCTTGAAAAAAGAGAAAATATCAGTACCAAAGATGGGCTTCCCTTCATACCACCACTCCTCAACCAATTGGTGTAAAGTAGGATCACATATCCACATAAGCTAAAATTTAAAAGGAGGTTGTTTGGACATAAAGAACAACGAGGAATATAACTTGATCGACCAATAATCTGAACCTTTCCACCCTAATATTTTAAAGGGAGAAGTCTAGCAATTTTCAATCCAAAACTCAGAAACAAGAAACCTATCAAGTCTCTCAGAAATAGAACCCTCCTTGGACCTTATGTTATGCCAGGTGAAAGTTCCATTATTTGGTTTCACATCCACCAACTTAAGAATTTAGATATTATCATACATCAAAGAAGAAGAACCCAAATGATTAACTCCCTTAGATTTTCCCCCAAATTGCAAATAGAATTGAAGTCTCATGGGTAAAATAATAAAGTTGTGTCACACTTTTATAAAGGAATCGACCAACATTGATCCAAAATTTTAAATTGAATCACAAAAAAGTGACATATATGCTTTGAATTTTGAAATGGTGTAAACTAATAAAATATTTATTTTTTAGGGTATTTAATGTTTGTATTTTTTTTAAAACTATTTGAATATAATTTAATGTAAATTTGACACTATAATTTAGTTGGTGATAAAATATTGAAAAATTAAGTTAAATGGGATGTCACTATTTATGTAATATTTTTTTTCCTTCAACTTTTTGTGTCTATTTATAAGTTAAAACTTTAGTGCATGGGTTTATTTTTCTCAATTTTGATAAATATATTTTTTAAATAAATATTAAAATGTGCATTTATTGAAAACAACTATTCTCATGTGACACCACCTTTTGGCTTAACTATTTATCCAAAATGGAAAAAAATAATACCATCTTGACATAAAATCTTCTATCTAGTGCACCATAACCTTTTCAATTTTCTTTAATTAATTTTAGTATTCTTCTTAATAAGATAACCAACCTTATATTTTGGTGGTAATAACCTACTTTTAGTAAAAATAAAAAAATAATTAACATATTAAAAACTATATATATTTAAAATCTGAACTTATAGGTCTATAAAAGGGAATTTCTATATTTTGAAAAATAATTATTTACATGAGTAAGAGTCATTGAAACATCAAGTTTTTTGAATAATAATACTTTTTTGATAAATTGGCCACAAAATGGTGCTACATAATGAGTTGGCCGAAAGTGTGACACAACTTTGTACTTTTACACTCTTGCTAGAATCCAAGGGAAAGAAGGAACAAGATAAGAAATGAATATAATATGAGACCAAAACAAATTCTTACTCAGAAGATCATTAGGCACGTAAACATTGGCAAGAAGAATAACTACTCTTGAATCGAAACAAGACACCAACAAAGAAAGCAAGTTCCTGCTAGCTAGCCACCAAAAAGGTGTGATATGACAAGGGTCCCAAAGACAAGAAACACCTCCCTGTTAACCTTAAGCACCAACATATTAGCAAAGACCCCTCTTCTGAATTTTGGAAGATGTGTTCTTTATATCATCCACTAAAAGTTTAGTTTCTTGGATAAATACAATATTGGGTTTATGATCACGAATCAAATTTAAAGTAGCCTTTTGTTTAGGGATGCTACTCAAACCCCTAACATTTCATAAGATCACAATAATTTTTAGGATGAGGCAAAGTAAGTGTCCATTGTCTTAACAACACTCAATTCCACTAAGGAATCTCCCATTATCTTCATCATTTCAAGATCCTTTCTTCTCCCCACCTTACCCATCTTATCCATAACCCCTTTCTTTAAGCTCCTTTGTTTGATTCCTAGGAGGGGAGCGAATTTTCTCTTACCATCTTCCTTATTCCCAAAATTGAAATCCAAATTAGTCATTAACTTAGTATATTTATGTTGTCAAGGGAGATCACTTAGCGACCATAACTACCTCTAGATCCCCCACACCCTCTTGAACATTAGCCCAAGTCTCCACAGGAACTAATGACAATGCAACTCCTTCCTTTGAAGCCTCAAGTGAATCCATTATTGGAATAGAAACCTTAGGGATATGACAAGCTGAGCCTCTGCCTTATATATCTTGAATCCTAAAAGTATGATCATACTCTATTTTGTCCAATCCTTCAAAAAAATTGAGAACATCAAACATGTTACTAAGATCTCCCTAGTCATGGCTTTATTTTGATAGGATAACACCTTTTCCTTTGACTGAGCTTTCATTGGTATAAACCAATTTGAATTAGGATCTTCATAAAGTGTCAAGGCTTTATCCTTTTCTTTAGAGTTGGTTTCATGCATCCCAACCGAAGGTTGTTGGGTTTTAGCTCCAGACTTAGGACGATTCCTTTGCAAGTTTCCATACTCATGACAAGAATGACAAAAAAATGGTAGGTTTCATAGTTTACTTGTTGAATCCAACATATGCTCCCTAACCTGATTTCAAGAGACTCTAGCGAAGGGTTATACAGATTAATTTCCACACAAAGACAAGAAAAAGTGGTTACCCTATGATTAAGGGTTTGTTGATACGAACCCAAGGGCTTTCCCAAAATCACTGCAATGGAGTGCAGGATATCCTTACACTATAACTACATTAGAACTTGAGGCAATCAAATCCAAATAGGAATCTTCGATGGGAGCTCTTCCATAAGATGAAACCCCAAATTCCATGGCTTGATGAAAAGCTCTGCTTGATTATGAAAGTAAGGACCACCTTCAAAGACAATATTCTAATCTACTAACCAAGAGAAAACCATAAAGAAAAACTATTTGCTCCCAGGATATTTCTATATCCCCTTTTGAATTCTAGTTGTAATGGGTTGAAGCCTCCAAAAAAGGGAGAGAAATGTAAAATCCCATAAATTTACAAATGAATACATTCTCTAGCAAATATAAGACATCATCAAACACCACATCCTAATTGATCACCACCACTAGGTGATCCTTGCTTCTTTCTAGACACCCATTAGTATTTGAATGCAACTCTTGCAAATGATATTCTTAGATTCCTCTACAACATGCAAGAGCAAATTAACCACATGTGTGTGCCTAAATTATGAGGATTCTCCACCAATAATAATATCCTTAGATGAGAAAAGAGGGGGTCACTCAGACCCCTAGATGATGCCATGCAACCCTCCATAGGATGAAATCCAACAAAATTCTCTTCAAAAAATAATTTACAATTAAAAACAAGGGGAAAACCCCCAAACCACAACCATAAGATCAACACCATGCCACCCACCACCAAAGAAAATACCACACACCCACACCCCACTCACATTGACTAGACAAGAAGATCAAGCCGCAACCACACTCTGTCCAAGTGTGCAAGGCACTCATGCATAGGTCGACACCATTTTCCAACTGTAGCTCTCCATCGCCTCTTCATAGAATATTTCCTTATTGGTGAAGGAAATATTCTATGAAGTTCAGGAAAATTCTTATTTTCAAACGCATAATGTATTTGGAGAAAATTCAAATTTTAATTATATTAGCCATTAAAATTTAAAATTATCCTTGCACTGTAATCTTATTATTCTATTTTAGGTACAATTGTATGAAGAGAAAATGACATGGAGGGAGAAATTTGATCCAATATGTATAATTTTCTTGGAATCAACTCCAATTTTTGTGTTAGATAAAGTTGATTCATTAGTAGAGTAGCACTTGATCCATCCCCCATGCCCAAAATCAAAGATGAAGCATCAAGGGTTCAAATCCCTCTTTGATGCCCACTTTTGGGTCGAATATTTATCAAGAGTAAAAGGACACTTCTTTGTTGAGAGTTGTGGCTCTATTTTAGTTGCTCTTGTAATTGGTTATTAGGGATGGAAACTATATAAGAGCTAGCAAGACAACAATAATGATGGCAATGAGATTTAGTGTTTAGGTTTTATTTTTTTTAGCAATTTAGTTAATAGTTTATGTGTTGATTTTATTTATTGTGAATGGATGCTTGATGGGTCCAGTTAATAGCTTATTTTATGTTGATTTACACATACTTTCAGACACTTTTAGATATACCTTCTAGAAAATACTCCTATATTATACTATCTTTTCATACTTATTATGCAAACTTGAACCTAAATCATAATTATGGAAATATGGTTACGACATAATAGTATTGCATGGTTTCTATGTGAGTGTACATGAAATGTGGATGGAATTCTACGTTTTAATTATGGTAGTTAGTCTTGTGCACATGCCTTTTGAATTAACCATTTTTGCAACCAAGGAGGAACTGTAGCACGTAGTAGTTGGAAGTTGAACGTGTAGCAAAAGGAAGACTGGGACAACAAAACAGGGGAGTTCCAAGTTAAATTGAACACAATCACTACTATTTGAAGACACCTAATGCAAATTAAACATGCGTCATTATAACAAGTTAATAAGCACTAGAAAAGGACTCCTTCATTGATAGGATTTTGACAAATGTTTGTGTGGTTTACATGCAATTCTATTAGGATTTTTTTTCCTTTTCAATCATGGTTTGGACAATTCAATATGAACTATACGCTCTAATATTTAGGAGTGGAAGTTAATAATTGTAGTTATTTGTTACTTAGAATAAGACTCTCTCGAGCTTGTATATAGTCGATTGTGGAGTCCTTAAGTAAGTTAATTGGTTTTTTAGTCTTTCATTATCAGTTATTTTCAATTTCAAGACATGATTGATATTCAAAATGATTTTCATTGAATACAATCTGTGAAGAAGATCTTATGTAATCTTTCATGATATGCAATAAATTAAGTCAATTTCACATGGATGCGTAGAATCTATTAGTTATATTTGGTTCCAATTAAGTGAGAACAACCACTTGAGCATGCCACTCAAGGTAACTATTGTTCACCTCATTTTCTAGTCGTTTATCTTTATTTAAATAATGGTTTTTTGTTTATCATTGCTTCATGAACTACATGCAAGTTAAACTAGAATCTCATACTTTTTTTATTGGTAATAAATGTTCATGAACATGCATGTAATGGCTAACCAGTGGTACGGGCCAAAGGTTTAATTAGTTGATTTGTTAGTTTTGATCAGTTGTGAGTTGATATATAGTAATATCTTATTAGCAACAGTTTGGTTACAATTTAATTTGTAGGTACCCATAGCCATTAGTTTTGGTTTGTTTCTTTCACTATTATGCAATTTTGTAATTTCTAGTGAGTAGAATATCTTAATTAGGGTAGCTTAGGTAGTTTTGAGTCTGTAAAGGAACATATAGTGCAACACCATCACAAGTTTACAAACCTATGGTTGACATTTTAATGTAGCCTTTTCAATGTTGAGTAGACTGTTCAGTCAGATAAACCTCTGAATTGTGTAGTTTCTACCTAGTTTACAATACATTAGTATAGACTCTAAATTTTTGGTGCTATTGTCGGGGATGGTGTTATCTTCATAGAATTGTTTTCTAAAGCTTTCATAGTTTACATTTCATTTTTGGCATTAGGATTGTTAGACTTAATCTTTTCTAACACCAAAAGATACACTAACAGTGTGCAAGACCGCTGCTATATAAAGCCATATTTCATGTATGCGGAGGAAGAGAGATTCTTTGGGTAGATTGCTTCCCTCTTCACGCTAAGAAGCCATGGAAAAAATTGGTGAACCTAGTACTTAAAGCGAGTGTAATACTAAAGAATAAATTTCCCTATCACCAACATCTACTACACTTACAAAGGGAACATACTACACCATGGGTGATGCAGTCGATGATGATCTTGAATGTGCAACATTTGAGGTCCCAATCACTAACTAGGAAAGGACTAAAATGCTTAAAAACATCCCTCCTTCAGCCTTACTAGTCTTATGATTGAGGATCCAAATACATTTTTGTTTAAATTTGATGCCCTATGCAAAAGTTATGACTATACTTTTGATGCTCATAGGCTCAAACTCTTCCCTGCCACTCTAAAAGATGCAACCCTAAGATGGTTCATGGGATTAGGCAAGGATGTTGTTCCTGATTGGGACACCATGAAGACATTATTCTTGGAGAAGTACCAAGACTATTTTACAAGATTTGATAGGAGGAAAAATGACATTTTCAGAATGTCACAGAAGGAGGATGAACCATTAGAAGACTATGTGGAGAGATTTCAGTTTTCCTTGAAGAAAAACCCACAGAACAAGTTGTCTGAAGAGTCCCTCAAGTTGGTATTTTTGAAGGGAGTCAATGATGACTATATGGATGCCCTCAACCTCATTGGACAAGGAGATGTCTCTCATATACCATTTCAAGACATTTGTAAGGTCTGCAGGAATTATTCTAGGACCTACTAAAAGACCAAGAGGAGATAGGACATCCACTATTGGCAAATCATCTACAGGGGTTTTAAAGATAGAATTGAGCAACTTGTTGTCCAACATGAAGGAGGACAATATCAGCCACTTAGAAACTCAGTTGGATACTATCCACATCAAGAAGAAGCATGAGGAAGCTGAGGCCATGCTCACTAAATATTGTCTAAGTTGTAGGCAAAGGAAAGCAAATTATAAATGCAAAAGGGTGGCTAGTATCCAACAAGATAAAGTTGAAAAACCTAGTTTCCAGCCACTTGAAGGAGAGGATGGATGACTCTTTTATATAGCTCAGAGAAGGACATAACAACAAATACAAGGAATTCCACAAGACCCTTCTAGCTTCAATTCATACTTTTTCATTGGAAATCATAAATTTTATGCTTGGAATTCTCAACCTTGGCCAACAAACCAAAATCTATGGAAAAATTCTTAACAATGGCCATAGCCCTAGTAGAATTGAAACCAAAATAAACCAAATCCTTGGCCATAACAAAATTTCCAAGGTTCTAATATAATCCCTAATGGCCAACATAAAAAAATCAGTGGCATCCTCAATGAAAAAAAGGTTAGCAGTGGCAGCAACAAAACATGAACTATCAACAACCTATGCTTCACAACAACAACGGGCTATTATGCCTTTATAAAATCCTACATTCCAACCACCCAAGCCACTACAAATACCTACCCAACCTACACCTAATTCTAACAACAAGTTCTTCAGTAGGATTATACTAATGAAGCTAAGTAATACCCCTCTTATGGGGTAGAGGTGAGTGATGTCCACCTCAAATTAGGAAAACAACTTGTTGGACCTTTGTCCCCCAAAATTATTGAGATAGAGGATGAAACATCTACAGTTGAAGCTTCAGACAAAACACGTATGAAACCTGAGTCAAATCAAGTACACCAAACTACCTCAAGTCCAAAGCCACCTTTTCTTAAACATTTAGCCATTCAAAAGCATCACACATAGGCTAAGACGAACCTCCTAGGTCAATTAAAAGATGCGAGCATCAAGATTCCACCCATCCAAGCTATCAAAGACATCCCTATTTATACTAAAACTGGCAAGGACCTATGTCTTAAGAAACCAGGAAGGAAAAGGAAGGATCCTCAGACAATCCATGTCTTAGGAAATCTTGTAGATATTATGTTGGGGAACATAACTTTCCCTACCCTAGTAGTCCAACAGTGGATGTCAAGATTAATGGGACCCTTATTAAGAACACTTTAATATACTTGGGGGAAGTGATCAATGTTTTTTATTAGGTAAGCAACATTTTAAGGGTGTTGTACCCTTCACATATAGCCACAAGGGCCAATAGAGTTCAAGATCAAAGAAGTATCAAAAAACACAAAGCCAAAAAATAGACACCATAGACAAACAACAGACCAGTAGCAGACTAACTAGTATCTTCCTAGTTCTTAGATAGGAGATTTACAACATCATCTTTGACCCATTCTTGATGGTCTTTAGTCTTTTTCATGTCCATCTCATCCTTCATTACTACCGAATGGGTACTGGTGACATAGTGGATCAGCTTAACTGTGAAGTGGGTCAAACCACATAATTTTTTGTCTAATTTATCAATCTTTCCTTCAACACACAAAGCTCCTCCCCTCCAACCACAGTCTTGTCGGTATCAGTATGCTCAACATCCCCCAGTTCTGAAGACTGAGAAGCTGAAACCTGTGTTGGTGTGGAGCCTGGTCAGTCTCCAAGTGTGAGATTGTTGGTATGTGGCGACTGATCATGTTATACTATATAGCCCATGGTATACTGCACACCCCGACACGTATCCTTACCGAGGTTCGGGGCCAGGTGGGGGTTCAGGGGCGACAGCCCCAGAGAAAAAATTTCCTCCTACTTTTTGCATCATCACCAAAAAAGGGAAAAATCTGATTTTGTAGAACCCAAAATCTAGAAGCTTCTAAGCTTGTTAAAAAGGGGTTCAGATGGGTATTACAATATGATGAAAAATGTGATTATTCACAAGATTGCAATAGGGTTTTGCACTGGATAATAATAGTATTGGATGGTTGCGGTTTGGTGGATGTAGCCCAGATTGGGTGAACCACGTTAAATTTTTTGTGTTATGATTTATTTTGTGTGTGTTTTAGTTTCTCAGTTTATTAATTAAATCTGCATTTAATTGTTAGATATCTGCCATCTCTAACCCTAACAAAACCTCCTTCTGAACTTTGCCCGTGTCAGGAATAGAGCTAGGACCTCCAACATGCTCATCCTCCTCACCCTCAGACTCCTCTTCAACCCTGCTATCTTTGTTGTTTGACTGCTCCTCTTCCATATTCAAATCTTTAATCTACACTTTTTTCCTAATCCCGGCCAGCATACCAGAGCACCGAATGATGGAATCACAACCAATAACCACTATCTCTACAACCACCGTATCCCCCATAGAGTCCTTGCTTACCACATTTTTTCCTTTGCTTGGAGGATCCTTCAAGCTCTTACCTTCCTCCTTGCTTTTCTTTTTCAGGACAAGCTTGCTGGTAGTCTTGGCGGGGGTTGCTTTGAGTTCACAAAGACTAGCCACCGCAATAGTTTGGGCCACTCCCTCATTCCCTTTAAGCTTTTTAGTAGTGGGTTTGGATTTATGAGTGTCAGCAGGAATCGAGTGATTTTTCCTAACAAGGCCTTTAGATTCAGTTAGAGATAGATTGGTTACAATGGGGGGCTCAATTTCTTCAATGTGGACAACCGATATGGGTTTTGGTTTACATAAAGCAAGATGGAAGTGGTAGAGCCTCAAAATGAGGCCCTGGTGGAGCCTCAATGTTATGACTAAAGAAGTAATGTAGTTACTTCAGTTAGCCAACCTTAGACCTACACAAACTATTTTATAGTTGGATGAGAAGTCAACAGTTAAGCCTGAAGGAATCATTAAAGATTTAATTATTGCATTAGATTCTTGGGAATATCCTGTTGATTTTTTAGTTTTACAGCCAAAGGTGAATCTTGCAGGATACCAACTCATCCTAGGCAAACCATGGATAGCTACAACTAATGCATTCATAGGATGTAGGTTTAGAAATATGATAGTATCCAATGGGATAGTGACCAAGAAATTGGTTCTCTATCCTTTAGCCCAAACTTATGTTGATCTTGAGCAAACTATTTGGCCCACTATGGATGAGGAAGATAACTATTGTCTGTAAACATTGATGACCATAGAACACAACCCTTTATTGGATGATCAAGATGAAGATGAGCTCATTACTCACATAATTTACAATGACTGTGGTAGGAGCCTGCAACAACAAGACTATCTTGTATGCCTACAAGAACCCTTGCAAAGTATTTTTCCCACTAATTCCTCAGAATAATTATCTCAGATCTTTCATTCCTTACTACCACAATAGTGTGTACCAATAATTCCAAGCCTCAACCTCTCATCTGTATAAGAATCATCCAAGGAATTAAAAGTCATGCTAGGAAAAACATTGAATATAAACAATGCCTTGACTGAAGAACAACAAAATTCCCTCACATAGTGTTGTAGGCACACTTAGTAGCATATGCATGGGATGACCATGATATGAAAGGTATAGATCCTGAATTATGTGTGCACAAGATTTATATCAATGATGGTTATAGACCCATTCGACATACTCAAAGACGTATGGACCCTGCTTTGAGAGACATAGTCAAAGCTGAACTTTAAAAAATCCTTGATGCATATTTTATCTATCCTATATTTGATAGTGAATGGGTCTCACCTTTGGTAGTTGTTCCTAAGAAAGATGGAAAATGGAGAGTTTGTGTAGATTACAGGGAACTAAATACAACCACTAGGAAAGACCACTTTCCATTGCCCTTCATAGATTAGGTACTTGATTCCTTAGCTGGAAAAAAGTATTTTTCATTCTTGGATGGTTTTAGTGGTTACAATCAGATAAAAATTACTCCAAAAGATCAAGAAAAAACCACATTCACTTGTCCTTGGGCTACTCATGCCTACTTTGTTCTACCCTTTGGCTTATGCAATGCTCCTACTACCTCTCAAAGGGCAGTGCTCGACATTTTTTTTCTGATTATGCTCATGAATGTATGGAGATATATATGAATGATTTCACCACATATGGAGAGACTTATGAGGAAGCCCTCAACATTCTAGAAAAGGTATTGAAAAGATGTAAAGAACACAACTTGTCACTCAATAATGAAAAGTGCTTTATGATTATGACACATGGCATTGTATTAAGGCACTTTATATCTAGTGTAGGGATTCAGGTTGATCCACATAAATTAGAAATTATTTCTACATTACCTATTCCATAAAAGCAAAGAGATATCAGAAGTTTCCTTGGCCATGTAGGCTACTACAAGAGGTTTATTAAATACTTTAGTAAGATTACTGCACCATTTTTTATTTTGTTGAGCAAAGACATTGAATTTGAATGGACATTAGAATGCCAACACTCATTTGAAGAACTGAAGAAAGCCTTGACTCAAGTACCTATTTTGAGGGGGCCTTTTGGACCCTACCCTTTCATATACATACAGATTCTTCAAATTTTTCCATTGGGATAGTTTTGGGTCAGAAAGAGGGTAACAAAGAATATGCAATATACCACATCAACGAGAATCTTCAAGGAGCAGAGCTGAAATACACTATTATAGAAAAGGAGATGTTGGCAGTAGTGTATTCCATCAATAAATTTAGGCATTACATTACTAGTTATTCAATTTTTATTCATACAGACCACACTGCTATCAGATACCTTATAAACAAACCTGCAATAGGTGGCAAATTGGTCAGATAGCTGCTCCTTCTACAAGAATTTGACATTATCATAGTGGACAAACCTGGTAAAGCTAATGTAGTGGCAGATTTTATGTCAAGATTGCCAACACAATCAGTTGAAGGAGTGGTGGATGATTCATTTCTAGATGAACATTTATTTTCTCTAAATGCATATATACCCTGGTATGCTAATATTGCCAATTATTTAGTAATAGGGTGGATTCCACCACATTTTTCTCCAAGGGAAAAGAGATAGTTGGTACATAAATGTTTTCCATACTCTTGGATATTAGGTTATCTATTTCACACTAGCCTTGAAAACATCATGAGAAGGTGTATAAGGGAAGATGAAATATTTGATATTATGAAGTTTTGCCATGATGAGCTATGTGGAGGTCATTTTGCCACAAAAAAATCAACATTTAAGATCTTCACAATTGGCTATTATTGGCCAACTTTGCACAAGGATTATGTCAAATACGCAAGAAGCTATGATACGTGCTAGAGGATGGGTAAACCAACAAGAAGTGATGAAATGCCATTGCATCCTTAGCTAACACTAGCTCCTTTTGATAAATGAAGTCTAGATTTTATTAGACCAATCTCACCTACTTCCAACAATAAGGAATACATTCTTGTTTGCACTGATTACTTGAATAAGTGGGTAGAAGTAAAAGCATTATAGTTTTCTAGAGATGGAAATGTAGCTAAATTCTTGTATGAGGATATATTTACTAGGTATGGAGTACCTAGATAAATAGTCACTGATCAAGGTCCGCAATTTACTTATGACCTCATCACCAAATTGGTTGAAGAATGCCAAATTAGACATAAGAAGTCAACACCTTACCACCCTCGGGCTAATGGTCAGGTGGAATTCATTAATAGAGAAATTGAAAGTATTCTCACCAAGACAGTGCAACTACATAGAAAAGATTGGGTTGCAAGGTTACCAGAAGTAGTATGGGCATATAGAACAACCTCGAAAACAAGTTTTACACCCTATGAGCTAGTGTATGGTAAAACAACAATCCTTCCAATTTAGTTTGAATATAAAACATTAAGGACAACAATGGAATTGGAAATGGACCTAACAGAAGCTCAAAAGGAGAGGCTGCATAATCCAAATGGATTGGATGAGATTAGGATGGAAACAAACCATCACACTAAGGTAGTACAACAACAAAGGATGAAGTGGCATGACTAGTATATAAAAAAAAAGGAGTTTAATGTAGGAGATTGGGCATTATTATATGATTCAAGATACAAAGACTTCAAAGGGAAACTCCAATCTAGGTGGTTGGGGCCTTATGAAATTAGTGAATTCTATCCTAATGGGACAGTTAAGTTGCACACCATTGATGCAGTCAAATTCTCTCTTGTGGTTAACGACCATAGATTGAAATTGTACAAGAAACCAGCATAGAAAGATGATTTTATTTTCTCCTTGTTTCAACAATATGGTGCTTGTAGTGATCAAGATACATGTTCAAACACACAAAGTGATATTTCAGTAGCAATGATATACCAGACACTTCAATTGAC
>VDFB02072311.1:0-10401 GCA_007258455.2 Sequoia sempervirens
TGGAACTTCTATGTTTATAACTTGTATAAATAGGCAGGGATGCAATTATCAAATTCTTCTTTAATAATCCAAAATAATATTCCTAAGTTGTTGTGAATAATCAAGAGGACTTTAATCTTTACTTGAAAGACCCAATTAATTATGCCACACAGATACAGCAAATGCGCACTGATAAATTGAAAATATGCTTGATATATCAATTTAAACAACAGAGTAATATTAAATATGGAGACAATTTGGCAATATATTCAATTAACTTAACAAACAATTGATACCAACATAGAGCCACTGAATCAGAGATTTTCCATTAACTTCATCAAAAAATTTACACGTGCATCTTGGTCCTTTATGATGTAAACATTGTATCAATCCCTATTCTCCTACTTCTTCTATCTACTCCTATCTTAATAATTTTTTCTTGGTCCTAGTCTCTCTTATTTATAGGAGAGGCAACAAGCTTCAAACCAAAAGATATGAATTTTGATAACAAAACTTAACTAACATGTAAAATATAACTAAAACAATTAACAACTAACACGTGACAATTCTGTTAATATCCGAGTAAAATCCCGAGTCACCAAAGACCTGTGCAAAGCTTTTACTTTATGATAATAATCATTGATAGTGATTAATCTTCATCTGAACCAAGGTATTTCTCCTACCACTTGCTTATGGTTAAATCATTTGGCCACTTGTATTCTTGTGCAACAGTGAAGTTTGAGAGGTGGCTTTTCCATCTACTATCGAGCAAGTTTCTGGCATCTACAACGAACTTTGTATAACCATTATCCAATGCAATAATTCCATCAAGCAGAGCATGAAATTTTTCCAAATTGATATTACCATCACCCTGTATATATGTCAAACATTGTGGAACCATTTGATCAAATTCATTTCTCCATTCATCCACAACCCTGAGTTGACCATCACCTTTAACGATCAAAGGGCTAAAACTGTGTTTTATTGAATCAAATGAATTCCTTTTGTTTTCTACCTTCTTCTTCATATCAATCAAATACTTATGCTCATCAATGATTCCTTTTACCATTTCTTGAGTAGGTTTTAACCTTGGGATGCATCAGGATCTCTTTGTGTGGCTTTACACAGAGTGGTTAAGATATGGTAAGTGGGCTGCCATCTTTTCTGCAATTCCTCTAAGATAGGGGAATTAGTATTTATCTGTTCCAGAGCTTTTAAAAAATGACTGAAGCCCTCATGAACTCCACTTATTTTCTCTTTTAAAACTTCAACTTTGTGTTTTAGTATTTCCTCCAAGGTACTCAAGATGTGTTGTTTGATATCATCCATATTATGATTCTTTAGTTTCTCAACCTCTTCTTTCAATTGCTAAATCTATGGATCTTCAACTGAAGTAGGTGGATGATATACAACCATTTCATTCCCCTTTACATTTGTGGCTTGTTGCAATTGTTGTTTCAATCCGACATTTTCAATGAATAACTTATTTATCTCCTCATTTGATAGTTTGAGTCTTTTCTCATACTTTGTCATCTTCTTTTCCATGTTTTCCACTACATCTCTTGTAAACATTGTTGAATGCATTGTCATGGTTGTTGCTTTTGTGGGAGTAGTGTCCTTCATAGTTCTGACCAGAGCAGACCCTCTCATTTCCTGCACCACATCTAGAAGCCTAGGCTTCCTTGTGCTTTTTTGTTTCGTCCATAGGGCAAGGGTCTAGGTGGTTGGATTATATCCTATCCCTGATACTCCTTCCGAATCAAATTCTGCAACCAATTTGGGATCATCTTGAGCTCTAATTTGATCCAACAAAAACTCTTTGGAGAGCTCCATTCCTAGTATAATGAGCATGTTACTTTTCAACACTAACTCCCTTCCTTCTTTAGGAGTAATATTAACAATGTCAATATTTAACTCTTCCATTGTTTGTGCATGCACTTCTGCATGTTTTGAATCATCAGCTCCAATGAGGTTAATTTTTAGTCTGTCATCAAATTGTTTCATCTTCATTTTTAGAAGAAAATATTTGAACTCCCTAGTATGGATAAAGTCATCATCCTCCATGAATCTCAGGGAAGCAATAATTCTTTCATCATCTTGCATTTCATCAATAGCCTCCTCTGATATTCTCATCTTGGGATCATGAGGCTCAAGGATTTTCTATTTCTCTGCAACCTCTTTCATCTCAGCCAAAGTTAAGACTGCCTCTTGTTCTTCATCACTTGACTCATAGTCCACTAGTGACCCAATCTTTTGTTTCTTGGTAGGAGGCTCATCTGTTTGAGATGGAGGAGATGGATGAATTGGTGATGAAGGTGGTGTATGTGATGTAGAGGTTGTGAATGCTGGTGGCTGGGGTGTAGGAAGTGGGGCTGATTTCTCTTCTTGAGCCTTTTTAGATAATTCATCAAATTTACCAAGGACTAATTGCATTCTTTTCAACAAATCTAGCTCCTCATCAAAAAAACCCTTGAACTTCTTATCTTTTCCTCTCTCTTGATCCTCCCATCTCATCATCATTAACCATATTTTCCTTCTTTCAAACACATCTACAAAATGGACTAGGTTTCTTATTACATCCTCTTCTAGATCAAATTCATGTGCTATTTCCCTCTTTGTGAGTAGGGTTCTTCTGATATTGTTGATGTGGCCTTCTGGATCACATATTCTCTTTTTCCCTAATCTGAGAGAAAAATTAGCTTTTATAAATCTCTGTAATTCCTCCAACATATCTGATCCAATTGAAAATTCTTCAAATATCATCAAATCAGGTAGAAATGTGCCTTTTTCTAATTTTTCATCAAACCATGCTCCATCCAGAGCATTTTCCACATAAATTCTAAAAACAATACTCTGCTAGGCACAAATTTTGGTAAAATATGAGGGGCCTGATCACAACCATACACCCTGATGATGGTGTTTTGTGGCATCAAAAACCAATCAGCATAATTATGTGTAAAATCTTGATCTGGTTTGTATTGCAGGGGTCTCATGACATCCATTAGGGATTGTGGTAATCTTGGTGTAGGAAAACCAAGTTGAGCAATCAATCTGATGACAAAATCATCCCTAAATACAACATAATCACTTTCATTGCATTTATTGTCCCAAATATAACACCAATTTTGTACTGGGAGCATAACTCCATTCTCATGTGTTCTCAATTTCATCCTCTTTGTCCATTTTTTTTCATTTTGAGATAGAATCAAATGTAATTATAAGGAGTACTTTCTAAAAGTTATGGGGGCCTTGGATTCCCTAACTTGTATCAAACCTTCATGAATCTGTTCCTCAATGAATGAAGCAAAATCAAACTCCACATTCAATTCAAGATGCTGGATAATCATGGCCATTCTCATCAACCCTATCGACATATTCTCCTCTGCATCAACTCTAAGAATTTGACTTAATGCATAGTAGGTCTTTTTGAAATAGGTCTGAAAGTCAGACATTGGAAAGGGTTCAATTCTTGAAGAGTGAATGGGTAGGACTCTATTTTTGTCACTCCTTTTCATGTGTAAGGGGAGTTCATCTGTTCTATAGGTCCTTTTCAACCTTCTATATTCTTGCTCCAGCTTCCCCAAGTCAATTTCAGTGACATCCTGCCTGTTTAGGTCAAAACACCTAATTATACCTTCCCTCAAGATATCTACCAGACATTGACCATCTAGAAGTCTGACCATTTTTGATGGGGCATGATATCTATTGGCCAAGGCTTTGATTAGCTCAATATCAACAAAAAAATTAGGAACAACTAATTTTCCTATGTCAAAAGTCCATGGGTTTGACACTGGAACCCTTTCATCTCTATTCCTATAAAAATACCAATATAAATTCCACCCAGACTGTGGAATTATTGGGTCCCTACACCCCTGAGCTAAATCCTTAAAGAATTTCTTATAACCCTTATCTACTGAACCAGGTAACAAGGCAAGTAATGGTAACTGCAATGAAATTCTACTAGATTTTCTTCCTTTTTAGTTCCTGCCTCAGATTTCTTTGGTGCCATTGTTTAAATTTTAGTGAATGATAAGTAGACTTACCCAAAATTTTGCCCGCTCTACAAAATTCTTCCTCTTTCATACTTTGAGCTCACTTGTATTCAACTTCTGCTAGCATGAGCGCACAAATTCTCAATTTTCCTTGTTAAATTTTGATATCATACCACATTAATTTCATATCTTAAGTTCTTCATCATTCAAATCTCTCATACGAATTTAAATTTCATACTTCAATGCTGATTGATGTGACTAGCCTTCATTTAATGCTCCAACAATAGATTACCGCACTACCACATGACATTTTTCATCCCCCCATAGTATAGTGGTTCCTCCTTATCTCTATTCTTATTTCATCACTCTACCACGGGCTCCATTCCAACCCTCTATGGTATGGCAGTGCATTATTACCTCTGTTCTTAGCTTACCACTCTACTATAGGCTTCATTTCAACCCCTCATAGTATATTGGTTCCCTCTATTAGTATTAACCATGACCCCGCTCTACCACAGGCAAGACATCAACCTTCAACGGTATTGTGATATACAATGTTTTACTTCCTTTATCCACCACACTACCATGAGTTGCTTTATTGGAGGCTGCAGTAAGGAAATAAAAGGAAATTTTGACCTTGTGGATGGTAATAAAATGATTTCATATGAAAGGAGCATGAAAATTTCAAATGAAAATTCTAGTTCCAACACATGTAGTCCATTCCTACAATGTTTTTATCGGTGAAGCTTGCTAGTTGTTGTGCTGATATATTGTATCTTGCCAATATAAACATAAAATATGATTGGGGTGACATAGATACTGCTTGGCCGATATGTTATATCTCTTCAATTTGAAATGTGTGAACAATGGGTCTTGGATACACATAGTTCAAAGGTTTCTTATGAAAGATAATAAAACCATTTCTAGTGGGATGTTAGGTTTTCAAGTACATCAATTATAAATTAAGATTGTATACTGTGGTAATTAACTAATTATACGTTGTTTGTGAATTTCATTTTTTTTTATATTGTTGGTCGAGAGTGGGATGCACTACATTTGTATGTTGCAAATAATCTTGATTAGATGATGGTATGGATTGAACGATGTCAACAATCTGGTCGCACATTAACATGGGACAGTGTGGCTTCACTGGTTAAAGAAGCTCATTGTAATGGAGATTCCAATGTTACACAAAGGGAAATTGATTTAGCATATGGTTTAAGAGATAAACAGGTATGCATAAATATATTAATCACCCATATTATTTAATTATTTTCAATTATATTGATGTATATATATGTTGAGCTTTTTTTTCTTTGCATACATTTGGCCAAGAATAAATATGTTTATCAACTAATGATGCAATAATTTTTACATGTTTGACATATTGCAGGTGAAATACCACAAGGCTATGTGGTGCAATGGTCATAAATTTCGAATCAAAAATTTGGATGACACAAAGAAAACTTGTGATTCTAGGATAAATCAAGTAGCCTTCGTGACTAATGTTTCATCTAGAAGCTGTGATATTATCCAAAAGTATCAAAAATTGATACTATGGGATTTTGGATGATATACTTCCTGAGGACTTTTAAGTCCTTCAAATTAGTTTCTTTGTTCTATCATTCAAATGGTAATACGCTACAATTGAATGAAATGATCCCAGAGAATCAAGTATTGAACATGATCATGGATTTACCATGGTTAATACAAGGTCGACGAAAGCAAGTCGGAAATGTGCCCTATGTTCTCCAAGCCAATGTGAGCAAGTATTCTTACTGTGAGGTTCCAGTAAACCAGTTGGTCATTTGTTGTTAGACATGATCCAAGAGGAAGGCTGGTAAAGTATAATGTAGCGGAAGAAGAAGACATCGAGAACTAGAAGATGATGTAGATGATGACTGTGATCAATAGTTAGTTGATGATGTGCCTGACGAAGATTTCTTAGAAGAGGAACTAGATCATGATGATGTGGGAGTTAATGTTCATGAAGATGATATCCGTGTGGATGATGACATTATTGAAACTAATATCAATGACGATGATGATGATATGACCAATCCTTACAATGTTGAATCTAGATTGGATGATACATACAAAGAGTTGGATGAAGAAGAAGATCAATGACATTGAAATGTATGAGCTATGTGATTATATTATCTATTTGATATTAATTTCTTGATAGAATTATATTTGACTTATGTGGTTACATAATTAATTCATGATGTTTTTAATTTTTATGCCATTACATTATTAATTCATGATGTAATTTTTAATGTTTAATTTTAATTCATGATGTTACAACTATTGTAGCTCTCCTAGAAATTTGTATATGATCAAATCCCACTACTCTAAGCACTATTTATGATTATATATTATTTGTTCATATTTTTGGTTATTTCATTCCCAAAAAGTTAGTGTTTCCTCATGTTGACCCCGCATAGTGACATGTGAATGGGGCCAACGTTGAATTTTTTTCAATTTGTGCTTGTATGGAGTGAAACTTGACATGGTTAGCCTAGATGCATGCGTTGACAATATGGGAGGGTTTCGAGACTCAAACATGAGGTCATGCTATATAAAGGCATCTCATCCTTCCTAATAATACAAGTTGCCTTATTCTTCGTCTCTTTCATATATTGTTCTTAGCATTTCTTTGGTTAATGGTTTCAAAAGATGAGGCTCTCTAAGCCTCACCTTGGATCTATTACACATCAGTTTGTACATTTTCATTAGCAATGAATATTTATATGATCTTTAAAAAGCTCATTGAATATAAAGATGATAATAGGAAGTTAAAAAAATGAGTATATTTTGTTTATGGAACCTAAACCACAAGGTTTGTCACTCTAATGCTAAAACCAAGTCAAATTAACCCCTAACACCTATTGGAAAAGTCAAAACATGCCTTTCTTTCAAATTCTCAAGAACGTATAAACCTTTTGAAACCACACATGCATGTTATGAAAGTGTATGGTAATCCTACTTATAGCGGAAGTTCACATGATAAGCTAACCAATGGCACTATATTGGAGGATAAACCCACCTATGGAATTAATTTATGAGGTATGGGATGCCTCTTAGTGGAATTTTGAGTCTTGGATTAATCCATAGTGCTAAAATTGTTATATTTATCTCTACAATTTCCCATACTTAAACCATTTCAGCATCCCTTTTACCAAGCTATTTGTATCATAATATAAACTTGGTCCAATCTCACATTAGCCCCTTAGGTAATTATACATTTCCTCCAAGTTGAATGGAACCTTTTGTACCAATGCATCTATGTTTTCCTACCCTAATGGATCAATACTTGACATCACCTTAACAATCTTCTTTATGTTATAACATATCTCTGAAGTGCCTTTGGCATGCTTTAGATGTGTCAATATTAACTAGATTGAATATATTAATTTTAAAGTCTCTTAACACATTCCATGAAAAGAAAATGACTCATTTGGATTAAGGAGTACTTTCCTAAACCATTCCTTCATATCCAACAATCCTTTCTCACATCCACATCATAATTAATATCCATGTTAG
This sequence comes from Sequoia sempervirens, assembly GCA_007258455.2. Classification (NCBI taxonomy): domain Eukaryota; kingdom Viridiplantae; phylum Streptophyta; class Pinopsida; order Cupressales; family Cupressaceae; genus Sequoia; species Sequoia sempervirens. Next base: position 7,515 of record VDFB02072311.1, read on the forward strand.
TTGTAATGAGTGTTTTAAACCAACAATCAATGAATCATAGGATAGAAGAAAATTCGTTATGCACAAGGATAAGTATCAAAGAGACTGAAAGAATTGATTCACTAGATATGCTCCCCATTATTGTAATAGACCAATGTAAAAAAATAAGTCATAACAAGAATAGGACCAAAAAAAACTAGGAAAAGAAACCTTGTAGGCTACATTAATAAGACATTGATTGCAAACATTTCTTCCATGATGTTTAAATGAAAAAATATCAGATAGCTCAATCTTTAGTCAAGTAGTATTTCAATCACTGATTCTTAGACACCCATCATGATTAAACATCACATATCATAAGCCTTTTTAACAATCACTAGGACTGAAGATAATATTCAATCATGTCATAAGAAATAAATCATCAAAAATTATAAAGAAAGAGAAAACCAACTATATAAGCTCAGCAAGCCACCATACAAAAATTATATTTTGTAGAAAATAAAATAAACTATATGTTGACATAACATATATATAAACTATATATTTTGAATTTTGGCCCCGTGTGCGCAGGAGCACAACATAGCATACTGCACTAAGACCCTAACTAGAGAGTTGCACCAAGAACCATTGCATCCAGCCTTTGAGTGGAGATTTGTGAGACTTCACTAGATGAGTGCTGCAAGGCCATTGAGTCAAGGAGGAAGACTAGGAACCATTTGGCAGGAGGAAAGCTAGAGCGAGAGGTGAGGGCACTTAGAAAGGGAAAATTGACCAAGGGACAATGACTGTAAGTGATCTTTCCCCCACATTTAGAAATCTTGTTGCAAATACAGTGATTTAGACTCTATTTGTTCCCATCGAGGTGTTGCATGCTATATTTTTGTCAATTCGAGCCAATGTCCCATTGAAAAACCTGTCACCATAGATTTCCTTGCCTTCACCAATTGACAAAGCCTACCCAAAGATCAAAAACAATTGTCACATATCAACATTCCAATGGGAGATATACTCAAACTGTAAAGATTGGATACCAAGACTGCAGGTCACTTGGAGGCCGCATGATGTGCACATTTGTAGGTAGGAGTCTTCAAATGTGCACAGATCTAGGCCTTCAAAAATTTTCCATCGAGAAAATCAATAATAACAAACAAACCATTGCCAATATGTGACAAAAAATGTGCCAGAAACTAGATGTTGGAAAGATGTAAATCCTGCAAATAGGCTATACAGGCCACAAAATTCTTGCAATAAAACAGAGAAATAATCCTTCAAAAAGGTCCAATAGGCCAAATTTTTTAAATGGCCAAAATATTGTGAAAGAGAAAATGTCAACCCAAAATTGCACAATGGCAGAGAGTAGATTGGGGCCTCTGCTAATTTTTTTACGATGGTCAAAAAATTCAAATTTTTTAAAAAAATCAAAGTTATCGAAATTGACAAAATGAAAGGTATTTTTTTTGTTTCCCTACCCTTCTAGACACAATGATGGTGTCTATTTGGCTCCACGATGCTTTGTTGATAGGCCTATGTGTGGGAGTCACTTCAAAGCATCAAAGTCCATTTACAAAGTATTTTCACAAAACCCTAAGGGCTTAACCTTCATAATTACTCTGTTCACAGACTGTACACACAATTTTTCAGTCAAGAAACTTCATTCCCTCACATCTTATCTTTATGATTTTTCCCTAAATCCACTAAAACATGAAATAACATTCATAGTAGGATAATCTCACAAGAAATGAGAAGATTCCACCAACTAATAAAGGAGAAACACAATTATTTTTGTCTTTGCTTACCCTAACTGAGGGTTTTAGTAGTCTTAAGTAAATTGCACAATAACTCACACAAATCTGAACTAAAATGCATGAAATTTGATGTAACAGGAAGGTGATTGAGATTATTACCATATCCAACCATTCTACCATGCCTTCAATGCCGTACAATTTCGTACAATGCCTGAAAATGCAAGATTTTTGAAGAAAAATGATTAAAAATCAGAGATTTTCCTTGAACTTATTCTTTATTCAACCACCCTCAAAGTTCTAAGAGATACAAGGGCCTTTTTAAAGGAAAAACAACTGACTTTTAGCCTTCTAATTGCCTCTAACTGACCCTAATGGCTCTTCATCTCTTAATATTTCCTTTTTGATTAAGTTGACAACTTTTTACATTGTTTTCATTTTTGCACTTTTGGAATTAATAAACACCAAATGATCTCAACATGACCTCAAATATATGAAACATGACTCTAATAACATGATTTACAAAGTAGGAACAATAACATTGAATCAAATTTCAAAACATTGCTTCATAGAGGCCTAATTATGCCAAGGTGCTCCTGCACCAGTACAAGAGATGAAAAAAGACAAGGAGCCATTAAAAACTTCTAAATATTTCACTGACTCAACCAAACCTCCAAAAGAACAGTACAAATTCCAGCACTAGGGAAAGCTCGAAAGAGAACACTAATGAAAGTGGACTTTTTCTTTTCAAGTTCCAGAAGAGTATAAATGGTTCGAAGATGTTGTGGGTGTCTGGAAAATGGTGAAGGAATGCTAGATAGGGAGGGACCCAATTAGCCTCTTTAACTGGATTCTTAAGAAAGAATTAAACTCCGATACATTTTGGGGTTCAACCTCCAAGAAACAAGACAATGACTCCTCTAGATGTTCCCAAAACCCAAGGCTTTAAAACACAAGGTTGGTGACCCTACAAACCATTCCCATGCTTACCAAGTGATCTTTGATCATAAAACCCTTACAAGGTTTATTGATACATTCACAACTATTGTTACCTCCACATGCATTTGACTAGTAGTGACAACCTTGGTTTTTAATCCTCCAACCCCATACCTTGGGATCACATCACCATGAAATAACTTCATCCAACATCCTTATGAGTGCAGGTA
>VDFB02072312.1:0-63088 GCA_007258455.2 Sequoia sempervirens
AAAAAATATTTAATTATTCTTTTACAAATTTTTAACTATGACAAAAAAATCTCCCCTTTTACAAACATGATGGTTTACCAATAATATAAATAGTTTACTAACAATGTCTACGTGGTTAAAGTACCGCTAGTGGTTAGAAAACAATAATAATCAACTATTCACAAGGAATGTGACAATGACCATCAGATATGGCGTTTTGCATAAACAAGTTGATGTGGAGGGTTGACTGGAGTGCAATAAAGACAAATACAACTGCAAAGTCTTAGGGTGGGGTCCCATGGAGGGGGACTTCCTGAAAAGTTTCAACGGGTACTGCTGAGCATTTTCAGGAATTTTTTAAAGGTGGTGATCCCATGAACTTATTAATGCAGCTCAGCTTAAAATATTAAGCTCCAGATTTTAAGGAAGCTGGTGGTCTCATGAACTTATTGGTTGTGCAGTTCAACCTAAAATTAAAGCTCAAAAATTTAAGGAAGCTTAAAAGTTGAGATGATTGACAAATGGCAATTAAAATTCTTAAATTGTAGGGGCAATCTCCAGCCCCACCCCATTTTCACCCCCTCAAATTTGCAGTCCTAAAAGGTAGGAGCTGCTATTCTTCAGGAACATATTCTAATTAATCCTGCAGCATTTTTATTTTGACTTCATGAGACATCCTGCCCCTTAAAAATAGATCCTGAAGCGTCTCCATGAGACCCCACCCTTAGGAGGGGGAAAAAAAGAGGAATTCGTTTGGATGACCTGCGCCAAGTTCACCAACTCCACACTGCCAGAGAACTCCACGTTTAGTGCAATAATCAAAAGTCATTCCTATTTATGAACACCTATTTATAGATAGATGAATATTCGTATAGGAAAAAATGGACTCTTCACAAGCCCGAGTCAAAGGGGCCTGTACAATTGAAATGAATCCTTGCGTAGGCCGATTCAAAATCTGATCTGTTATTGTTCCCCTGCGGATTATTGACCGTCTCCACAAACCATTGCTGCCGCCTGGAATCCTCTAGCACAGATTCCAAACTAGACGTCAACCTGTCTTGGGCAGGAAGCATGGTTAATTTGCCCTAGGCCCGGTTACATTAACGTTTAAATAGAAAGAGAAGTGGTCAATATTTCTTTCACACAGAGACAAGCAAACTCAGATGCCAAACTACCTTGTAATCATGACTTCCAACGAATGAACCGCGCCTATTCAATGATCACGCAACCTAGGTGAAATATCACGGTCTCATCAAAAGATCCTGGCCCGTAATTTTAAAGCACCACCCTCCAATAATGCCAGTCAAACCGCGTTTAGGAAATACATAAGCATGAGCTCAGGAATGCATGGGAGGGCATATTAAATGAGCGCTACAATTCTATCGCCTTTTGCAGATTTGAGGGGCCCGTGAGGCCACTGATACATTGGCTTGTGAGGGATATAGTAGGTCGTGAGAGTTGTCATAACTGTCGTGGAAGATATAGCAGCATTAGAGTCGCTGCTTCGAGATACCAGTCCCCTTCGTTCCCCAAGGGTCTTTGTAATTCACGCTCCCCCTCTCAAAAAATTGCCCCCTGCCCTCATGAATTCATGCATGCAAATTTGAGAGAGCCAACAGATGATATAAGCTTCCTGTAATGTGTGCGGGTCACAGGAGAATTAATGCCTGCAAATAGCGGATAGAGAGATTTCACCCAGAGCAAATTACTGCTTGCAAAGAGCATTTTAAGAGCAAATGTCCAAAAAATGCTATTCTTGCCAAGTAGAGATTCTTCACACCACAACAAGATTTAATGCAGAGCAGAGAATTATGCCACACAAATTAGTGCATAGAATTTGAGAGGGGTGGGGTTGATTCCTTAAAAAAAAAAAACAATAAAATTATTCACCTCATTGACTTACAAATATCTCTAATCCAAGCTCTGATATCATATTAGAATTTAGGAGATCGTGGAGATGAGAAACAAGTAAAATGAACAATAGTGTATAGATTGTATTTAGATCACCCAAATTACATTTAGTTAAACACCTTGCATATATAAGTAAGGATGAGGCAATCCACCTAATGGGTAGATAAGTGCCTCATAATATGACATAAATAAGTAGACAAGTGCTTTATAGGTATCAACCTTAGGAAATCTTGGAGTGTGCAAATGAGCAAGCTATATGACCAAGTCATCAACCTTGTGTGCCAAGTATTGAGTGATCATTGAGGTGAGATAGAAATACTTTCAACCTCAAAAGGGTATGTATGTGAGGATAACTAAATAACTTGGTAACCTCTAGAGGTTTAAAGGTTGCACATTCGGTTAGAGAAAAAGTTTTCTAACCTCAATCACCTAAGTACTGTTAGTTTTTAAGATTAGATGTAAAGCGCAAAATTTAATTTAAAAATCAGACACAAAGACACAACATATACCCTGAAAAAACTCTCCACTTGAGGGAGAAAAACCCAGGAACAATATATCACTTATATATTGAATCACAAGGAGAGTGTGCTTTACAATAGAGGCCGATAATGAGGCCAAGAGTATGCACCACAAACTGATGCAAACACAGGTACAACCAGATGTAATTTGTTGATGATGAAACTCAACCTTTAACAATATTGATCTGCACTTGTAGATGAACTCACACTTGATGAACTCAAACTTGTGATGAACATGAATGAATGAAAATAGATGATGAATGAAGAGCAACCAATGAGAATATATATAAAGTGAAGAGAGAGACGTGACTTTTCATAATTAGAAAATCAACGTCTTTCCAAAAATTGTCTCTCTTAAATGCAAGAGGTGAGCCACATAAATTCACAACCCTTTATAAAAAATAGCTCCCACATTAAACATGATGTTGGCCTTAACAAGGAAATCAGACCTCTTCATTAAATCGCACCTCCACAATAAATCGTGTCTCTTCAAGATAGATCCCTTTCTCCATAAATTAAATAGATTTTGGCTATTATTTAATTTATGAAATAAAGTAAAGCAGATCAGCTGGAAGTGACAACCGATAATGTATAACATCAACACTCCCTCTTAGCTAGGGAGGATACTTCCAGCTACACAAGACATATCACCTCATCGTGATGTCAACCACAATGGCTACACCCATATGTGGAAAGGAAACATATCACCTCATTGTGATATCAACCATCATGACTACACCCATGTATGGTATGTACAAGTACTCATCACTCAACGTGATGTTGTCACCTCATCGTCACATTCACCATGGGTACATTTTCTTGTACTTGTGTTTCACCCTCTGGGAGACCCATGGTGAATGTGATGATGAGGTGACAACATCATGTTGAGTGATGAGTACTTGTACATACCATAAATGGGTGTAGTCATGATGGTTGATATCACGATGAGGTGATATCTTTCCTTTCCACATATGGGTGTAGCCATTGTGATTGGGTTACATGACATAATAACCCAACCAAAATAACCCTCGACAAAATAATCCAGTCACAATAACCCAAGGAAAAAATAACCCAAGGTCATAATAACCCAAGCCAAAATAACTCGTGGTCAGAATAATCCATGGGAAAAGTATCCCCATAAGAATATAGAGAACTTGTAAAATGACCACAAGATATTTTGTCCATGGTTTATTTTGACCACGGGTTATTTTTTCCATGGGTTATTATGACATTGGGTTATTATGTCCTTGGGTTATTATGACCGGGTTATTCTATCCAGGGTTATTTTGGCCAGGTTATTATGTCATGATACCACAAGAAAATCATCACGAATTCTCTCACGTGATGATGTCATGGAGTCACACACATGACATACACCATGGCTCTTCTAGAGGGTGGAAACAAGGACTTTCACCTCAACTCTCAAAGAGAAATGTATTAACAAGGGCTTGGACCTCAAATATCTTTCAAAGAGAAATGCATTATCAAGGGCTTGCACCTCAAATCTCTCTTAAAGAGAAATGCATTAACAAGGGCTTGCACCTTAAATCTCTCTCAAAGAGAAATGCATTAGCAAAGATCACTAATACTGAGACTCCTTCTCAGCTAGGGCTTGATTCTCCACCATACCAAGCTTGTCTCGAAAGTACAAAAACTTTATCCTGGAGAGAGACTTGGTGAGAATGTTTGTTGTCTGCTCATCAGTGCTGATATACTTCAATTGAATTGCTTTCCTCAATACCATATCTCTGATATAGTGGTATGTGATCTCAACATGTTTGGTTCTATCATGAAGCATGTGATTGGCTAAAAGCTTCACACAACTCTGGTTATTACAATGAATGATAGTAGGCTCCATTGATGGTCCAAAAAATCCTGCAAGGAGCTTCCAAAGCCACATTGCTTCTCGAGCTGCCATACAAGCTGCAATATTCTCGGCCTCTACTATACTCAATGCTACATATGACTGCTTCCTGCTGCACCAAGTTATCATCGCAGAACCTAAACTGAAGCAACATCCAAAAGTTCTCTTTTGATCAATGACACACCTTGCCCAATCAAAATTAGTATAACCATGCAACTTCAAATCCACACCTAAAGAATATCACAGCCCATATCCAACTATGCTATGCAAGTATCTCAGGATATGTTTTGTTGCAACTGCCTTGGTTCACACATGAAATGGCTAAGTGCATTCACGACATAGCAAATATCTAGTCTAGTATTGAGTAGATACACGAATGATCCAATCAACTACCTATACATTGTAGGATCCATCAGATCTGAACTAGATGCAACCTCTTTCAACTTATGTAAGTTGGTCTCCATGGGTGTAGACATGGATTTGCAATCCATCATACCAAACCTCTTTAGAATGACAATAGTATACATCCCTTGATTCAGAATAATCTCATTTGGATTTTGCCATACTTCTAAATGAAGGAAGTAGTGGATGAGACCAAGATCCTTCATTTCAAATTCAGAAGCTAGATCCTTCTTGCATTTGATAATGAGGTGATCTTCTCCAGTAAGAATTAAATCACATAAAGAACCAAGATCAACTAGATTACCATCTTCTTTAGGTTTAGTAGGCTCCCTCTGAATCTTCAAGTACTTGCATCAACCTTCTAACCTCTTCATCCAAGATTGCCTGCAATGCTTTCCTTACAGAAAGTTTTCCAGAGCACACCTCTGAAATTATAGAGTAGAAGATTGTGATCCTCGACCTCAACCTAGATCACTCTATTTGGAATAGGTTTGTGGAGCTACCAATGTGAAATCTAGATAGATTATTTTGTGCAATTCTAATCTCAACAGTTGAAGAGGTCTTCCAAGAACTTTATCATCGGCCTTGCAATTCTACAACCTTCACTTCTTCTCAGTGAGTTACATAACTCCCTCTTGGTCCCTACCTCAGAGATTGCAAGGAAGACTTTTGGAAGTGAACTCCCTCTAGCCACCAATTCAGTCCCATGGCTGCAAGTTGTGAATCCATGTTTGATCATTTCTTTGGTCGGCATGACTTCCTCACAAGATGCCTAAAGCTCTTCCTCCATGTGCAATCTCTCATTACTTTATTGCTTCTTGATCCATCCTAGAAGCATTTTAGAGAGAGATTACTAATAGTTTATAACTATCCAAAGAAATATCAAGGCTAGAATCATGCAAGGTTTACTATCTCAAGTTATAGCATGAATACATAAGAATTTATGAAAAATATTAAAAACATGAATAAATAAATCAACCTATAAGTTAAATATATCAAAAGATTAGAATGAAGGGATAAAGAAACTTATCTTTATTGAATTATCATATAACTCTTTCTTCCATCTTTTATTCCTCTTGAGAGTGCTAAACTCAACACAACAAAAGACAATTTGTACAAATAAAGATTTCTTGAATGCATTATGCAGTTAGAATGTAGGAACAACCCTCTCCAAGAGTCAAGGCTCTATCATAGTTCATGCATTAGAGAATGATATCGATGTGACCAACTAATCACGATCGGAATTGCAGTTCTCTTTTTATTTTAGAGTCACACTCAAAAATCTTCACAACTAGAGTGAAAATAACTTGCAACGAATAATTTTGAATCTTCAAAGGATCTTATGTCAGTGAACACAATTCAAGAGAGACCACGATCTCTCTTTATTGAACACACATGATCCAAATAAATGAAGTAACTGAAATTTAGCCTAGAAAGGTGATTTCAAACAAAAAAAAGAATACTTATCTCTTTAAATATTCTAATGGATACAATTACTGGACACAGTATGTTATGCTGCTCTTGCACTCAGATCAATCCACAACCTTCATGGCTTTTACAAACTACATTAACTCCAATCTGTACATAGAGTAGTGATTCTGAGGATTATGCAAATGAGGGCCTCATAACATTGAACCACACAAAACAACTTGTCTCCTTATGGAGTTAGCTCATTCTTCATAAGGTCCACTCCTCTATTTTAGCCTTTCAGAATCTTGATCTCTAATGGGATTTTACAAACTTAGATGTGCATTCCACTTTACCGTACTACAATTCACACTACAAAAAGAACAACGACCATAAGAACTAATGCCACCTTGATTGCACAGTTGTAGTTAAAAGAATGGCATTAGGAGTTTGATAGCAGACTACCTATAAATGGCTACACTCAAACCTCCACACAGCTGTCCACAATACCCAACAACCAATATGAAAGTGACAATTTGACCCTGTGAGAAGCCCACAACCTTCTATATTTTCCATGACTTGGTACAAGGGTCACAACTCAGTGATCTTGATAGTGCCAACTCCAAACAGACCACTACTCACCCTTATGCATGTCGCCCAACTTAAAATATACAGCCTAGATGTATGTCAAACCATAGAGATATATGTCTAGCCAAGTATCAAACCAACACCTTCACTCCAACCTCCATCGACCCCAAACAAAGTGCCTAGCCATTAATGTATTTTTCCCAACTTCAATGCAAAATCGATCAGCAAAGAAAATGAAGTAGCCAACAATAAATATCAACCCCGAATATTAATATTCTTCAAGAACTATATCCAAACTCAAGCGTCCCTATCTCTCTTGACTAAAGTGTATGTGGACACAATGAATTGGAAACTATAGCTGTCAATCATGCCTTTGAAAAAGGTGTCAATCAAACAGGTCCAATTTGAATTTGCACTATCATGCAACATTTTTTTGGCATGCATTGTGTCATGTGTTGATGCTTGCTCTTATACTTTAATGTGAAATCCTTCAGACTGCTTGACAAATCGAATCAGGATCTTCCTTATAACTACTCTGATACCGTGTTATTTTTTAAGATAAGATGTAAAACACATAATTTAATTTAAAAATCAGGCACAAAGACACAACATATACCCTGGGAAAACCCTCCACATGAGGGAGAAAAATCCAACAACAATTTATCACTTATATATTGAATCACAAGGAGAGTCTCCTTTACAATAGAGGTTGATAATGAGCCCAAGAGTATGCACCAAAAACTGATGCAAACATAGGTACAACCAAATGTAATTTGTTGATGATGAAACTCAGGTACAACAAGATGTAATTTCCTGATGATGAAAATCAACCTTCAACAATATTGATTTGCACTTTTAGATGAACTTGTACTTGATGAACTTGAACTTTTGATGAACATGAATGAATGAAAATAGATGATGAATGAAGAGCAACCAATGAGAATATATACAAAGCGAAGAGAGAGATGTGACTCTTCATAATTAACAAGTCGACCTCTTTCCAAAAAATCATGTCTCTTAAATGCATGAGGTCGGCCACATAAATTCATAAACCTTCATAACAAATAACGCCCACATTAAATATGATGTCGGCCTTAAAAAGGAAATTAGACCTCTTCATTAAATCACACCTCCACAATAAATCATGTCTCTTCAAAATAGATCGTTGTCTCCATAAATTAAATAGCTTTTGGCTATTATTTAATTTATCAATCAAATAAAGTAAAGGAGATCGGCTAGAAGTGACAACCGGTGATGCATAACATCAACAAGTACACTTGAATATAATGAATATATTAATTATTCACCCTGACACAAAGTTGTGCCACACTTTTGGCCAACTTATCAGTGCAACTAAATTTAAGTATTTCAACTAAAAATTAATTTTGATTAAACGTATAATCAAATAAGATTCATTCTAGCTAAGTTAAATTTGTCCAGAATTTTTTTAACTAAAATTGTTGGCTAAATGCATATGTAGCACCACTTTGAGGCCAATTTACCAAAAAGAAAATGTTGAAACACATAATTTTTCATCAACTCCTACTCATGTGAATAATATATATTTTTAAATATAAAATAATTTTTTGTAGATCCATAAGTGTAGATTATATATATTTTAATTTTATTTATATATTTAATTTTATTTATTTTTATTAAAAGTAGGTTTTCAACACAAAATATTAGGTTGATTACCATGTCAAGAGAAAAATACTAAAACTTGAAAAAAAATATGATGCACTGGATAAAAGAATCTATATCAAAATGGTATAATTTTTTCTCTTTTAGATAAATAGTTAATATGAAAGTTGGAATCGAATGGAAACAACTATGTTTCAATACACTCATATTTTAATATTTATTTTAAAATATATATTTATAAAAATTAAAAATATATATTCTTACACTAAAGCTTCAAGTTATAAATACACACAACAAATTTAAATGAAAAAGATAAAATTTACTATATAAAGATCGACATCTCATGTAGCTCAATTTCTCAGTATTTTATCAACAACTAAATTATAGTGTTAAGTCATAAAAAAATATATTGAAATGTTCTTTTATTTTTTTTAAATACAAACATAAAACATATCAAAAAACACATATTTTATTAGTTTCAGTTATTTCAAAATTTAAATTATATATGTCACTTTTAGTGATTCATTTTAAAAAGTTGGATTAGTGTTGACTATTTTCTTTATAAAAGTGTAACACAACTTTGTACCTTTACCCCCAAACTTGGACCAAAGATGGGTTGGTCCTATAGAGGTTAATAACTCAATTCCTAGAGCACTCTAGCAAAAAAAATGGAATGTCCAAGGTTTCATTCCTAACTGGTCCATGAAAAGATCAACAAAACTAAAGATGAGCTTAGATTTAGAATAATGGTAGAATTATAATAAGAGTTAGAGTAAGGGTTACATTTATGGTAAGAAAAATGTAAACAATGCTCCCCCTAATCACACTTCAAATATTGTCTCGATGTAAGGGTTAAAATCAGAGTTAAGTGTAAAGTTAGGTTTAAATTTACAATGAGATTACTGTTAGGGTTATAATTATGATTAAGATCATACTTGGGGTTAGGATTGGAATTAGGGTTAGGATTATGGTTAGAATTAGGATTATGATTATATTGTAATATAATTAAAGTACAGGCTACAATTTGAATCAGTATTAGAAATAAAATTTTGGTTAGGGTTACAATCAATGCTATAGTTAGGGATAGAATTAGAGTTAATAGACCATGGTTAGGGTTATGATAAGGCTTTGAATTAGGGCTAGAGTTAAGATTAAAGATAAAATTCAATAAAAATGGATTTTCAAATAAAATCTAGGTAAATAATAAATTTATAGTTTTCTCAAGATTTCATTTGTGAACTCTTTCATTTGTCTAAGAATTATTTTATTTTATATACTTAAGAGTTATTTCAATTTGAGCAAACTCAATTTCAACTCTGTTAGTGAGAGTTGTGCTAAGTACAAATCAAAATTGGGGTCAAGGTCAAGCCTAATAATTATAATTTTCACTATCCAAGTAACATTTGAATAGATTGGGCTTGAAAGAGTCTATTGATATCAAACTATTATTAGTTTACCTCTAAATTTTTGTCATGCCAACTATTCTATCAACTAGAGAACACATTATTTATCTGCCTCTAAATTGATAACAAATACTTTTATTACAATACTACAAAGACAAATACTCACCACTACTTGACACTTGCCTATATTTATAATTTGAAAATTCAACTTCTTGTCTTATCATTACTTTTATACTAAAGAGTCACTCAATCTTAATAGATTTTTTACTTGATTAGCTCCTCCAATGTCGAAGAAGTATGCGAAGACTTCTTTATTTCATATCTTGAATAGGTCAGTCAAGTTTCATGTCCGGCAGAGCCTGTAAGAAATTTCGCTATCGTCGACGTGTTGAGGGCTAAATGAGAACAACATATATTATTTTGAATGCGAAACACACAATTATTACGCTTGTAATCTTTTCAAACTTCCCTTTCCATTCCCTGTATGATGCTTATCTTGTCCTATTTAATGATATGAAGCAATGAACCTTGCACTGTGCAAATCATTTTTTATATTTCTAATAGAAAAAAATGATAGCCATTGACTTCTGCAACATATTCATCAATAACATCGATGTTCAGTGCAAATACCAATGGATTGCAACTCACACAACAAAACAACTCTCTTTCCACAAGGGGATTCCTTGCTTTGCGATTAACCCAGCAAAAACACCGAAATAGATAAACTCTATTACATGACTATGTACAGAGAACCTTTGCTAATCAAAGAAATCATTGTAATGTATTAGAGCAGTATTGGGTGCTCATAGATTGGAGGGATGTACCCGATTTGATGAGAGAAGCGGCTATAGCGGCAGCCAAGGCTGCAGTATAATGGGCATCTACTTTCAAATGAGCTTCTTGACCCAGGCTTATTTGGCTTTGAGCTTGTGGATCCAATAACCGGCTCTGCATATTGCTGTTATATGATGGGTTCGCCTGTTTCTGTAATCGTTCTCTTTCTAAATGCACTCCATCAGGCTTGGGGGCTTGTGTGAGGTCGAGAGTGATTGTGGGAAAAGAACCCATTGTAGCAACATAGGCAGGAAAGCGAAGCTGATTATTTGGTGCGTTAATGGCATCTATAGCCACCGTAGTCAGCAAATGATTATGTTCTCCTTCATAGGTAGTAGTCATAAGAGTGGGGTCTTCAGCGCACCTCTGGACTTTCTTTTTAACTGGGCAAGAGGGAACCGCACACTTGTAATAAGCTCTGGGCCACTGGCTGTTTCTGGTCATCTTCTGCCCATATTTTCGCCACTGGCAGCCATCGTTAACCTGATAGTAACAGGGTAATAGGGTAGATCCTTGCGTTAGTCATATATTAGGGTTATGTAGCTTCTGAAATGTACTTGTTAATCTAACAAAAACTCAGGTTCTAAATGGGGTTCAAATTCTCAAACGTATAGTACTAAAATGTCAGATGAAAAGAGGTCCTTACCATGGCTGCCTCTGGCTTTTTGCTAACGGATATGATTTTCTTAGCCTTCTTATTCGGCGGATCACCATCCGAACATGAACTCCCATTTCCATTGTGGGTCTCTTCCAAAACAAATTTTTCTTTCCTCTTCTTGCAGGGCAAAGTTAAGTGAAGATCACCCACGGAGGATTTTAGGTTCTTGTCTTCCATGTAGTCCATGCTATAGTCAGAGCCTGCTGCTGCACACCCACCATTAACACTCTCTGCTTCTCCGTCTATACTTAATTTCAAAGACTTCGCCATGGATTTCAGAGAGGATCTCCTGTAATTTTCCTACAAAAACCCAAGGAAAGATTATTTTAATTTTTCTTAAAGAATTTGTATAAACCCTAATTTATCTATTAAAGACATAGAATTTCGTACAGCCCTACAAAATTGTCTGGCTTAGATTAAATAAAATTTTATCTTCATCTTAAAACATTTTAGATCACTCGATTCATTGTCATGATGATGAGATAGCGAACAAAACAAAAGGAGACAGAAAAATGTATGGATTAAATTTAATAAGATTTTTCTTTTATCTTAAAACATTTCGGATCATACTCTATGATTCATTATGAAGATAAGTTTACAAGAAAAATAAGAAATGAATAACAGACTAGTTATCTGTAGAGCAGACTAATTTGTCTGATCTCTTGAACGACATTAGAAATATCCGTACTTTCTGTTTCATAATCTGTGCTTTCAAACTATTGTAGTGATTGCCCATGCGGTTTATCATGTACATGAGCTTCTGGTTCTCCTCTCTTATACGTTTCAATTCGGCGATAAGCTGCAAAACAGATCTCTGTAAGACAATGAAAATACATATTATGTTTAAAAAAAAACAAACTAGAGATCAACGTCGTATATGTACCTCGCTTTTGTGGAGATTCATGTTGATATGAGCTCCCAGATGGGCTAATCTTGTCCAACAAAGGCTTAGAACTTGCAGATATGGAGGGTGGGTGGAATATTTGAAGGGACTCAAAATTCAGACGCTCTTAAGGTCAGCACGTGGTAGGAAAAGACTTTGGAGTCTACCTTGACTGTAACATGAGATAAAACAGATTTCATGATTGACTTTACATTCAATAATTAAAATTAGACAAGGAAGAACAACTGGTGCTATGAAATCGGTGGTCAATCAATTTCAATTTTGAATGACGTCCGTTGTCAATCGTTTGTCCAAACATCTTTCAGAGAAGGCCATTTTTGACTTTAAGAACAGGAGGGAAATTTTACAAACCTGTACAACATGCCGCCTAAATTACGGACAAGGCAGACTAATCTTAAGTGGCTTAGGACTCCAAAGTCGTGCTGATATTGCAAGGCTCTAGTGGCGACTAGTTTCAACACATGTGATCCGGTAACATATTCTATAGCGTATTTGAGAATTGGCTTACAAAGTCGTTTCATTTTGAAAAAAATAGGGAGCAAATAAGTCTATGTAGTAGTTAAGTTTTGATTTTAAAATTATAATTTTAAATTATATATTTGACCATTCATAATTACTTATTTGTGGAGTACCGTTTTAAAAACAATCTTAAATTTATGAATTTTATAAAGAATTTCAAAGTAATTTTATGATATGCATGAGATATGGACATAACTTTCAAAGTAGAGCACCAAATCAATTATTTGTTGATCTGTATTTAAAAAATAAATAAACATAAAATCAATTATTTTTTCAATATACATGTTGCAATGAAATAATGAAGATCTAATATCATATTATCGATGAGAAAATTGCACACTTCACTCTTTTTTACTTTCATATATTCTTATTTTGGCATTTTCTGGAATACAACATTCTAATGCACAATTTATCTTCTTTTTTTTACGTAAGTCAACCTTGAAGCCAATATATACCCCTTTCTTGTCATTAACCTATCCTTAGGAATTTGTAGGTTTGATCATTTATGACTTTCTCTTGCTTGGACCTAGTGGTGCATGTGGTTGTGTCATGTTTTTCAATATTCAAAATTTATGAATTTTTTAAACTTGACAATCCTAGAATTTGACTTTTGATTGTTAGATTACAACCCAAAACCTTTTGAATTAAGCATCTAGGGTTATGTGTTTAAGGCATAAGCCCTAGGTTGTCAATATCATGAATCAATGAAGTAGAAATTCATGGAAAGCATTATCAACCATTACAATCTTCTAGCAACATTGTATAGACAAATGCTACAACACTTCATCATAGATATTCTACATTTTTTCTTACATGTTTTCAATCTAGTTAAATTGATGATGGAGGTTGACTAAGTCTTAAGAAAGTTTCATACTTCAATCATAGCATAGTAGACCCACAAACCTATTATTTCACACCATGTTGTACACAAGAATATACCATATGCTTGGGTGCAAGTTTATGATTATTCCATAGGTAAAGATGAAATATTCACTCAAACATAATAATACCATCTTAGACACAATTGCATGATCAATTCCTAATAAATAACATATATCAAGAAATGATATATAACAACATTCATAATAGAGACATAATTCTAGAACATAAAACTTGAATGTCAAGCATATTACATAATTACATCCTCCATACTAGGTACAAAGTTCATTATATTTATTTAGATCTTATTTACTTTAATTGTTGTATTATTTTCTATACCTAGATGTCTACACTTGTACATACTTTAGAGTTTCTCTTATTACCCTTCCATTGAAACCTAACATTTTCAACCTCTCTAGATTTATTGTAGCCTTAGAACCTTCATATTTCTAAATTTATGATTTTTTTTTTTGGAATTTTTACTTTACATCTATAACTTTTTATGTGTAGAGGTTTTTTTTTTTTATTACTTTTGTCTATTTTACTCTAATATTGTTTACTCATTTTAGTCAGTATTCTTATAGAATATTTTATAATGCATTTAGCTAATTTTTTAGCCTTAAAAATCATTATCAAGATGCCAAATATACCTCATCTAATCTATTCTAATATTTACACTACTTCCAAATTTTCAAAAAATTATGTGAACATAGATGCTAAGATAGTAAAGAAGTTCCCTAGCCACAACCATGATTGTAATAGCATTAGAATGTATTCAACTATTCTAAAATGTTTCAAAGTTCACTCTTGTTACATTTTTTTGGTTTCAAATGGTTACCATGTGTGATAAATTCAAAAACAACCCATTTCACACTTCATTGCCAAAATATAGGTAAGTGCAAGATAATGGGTCAATTTTTTTCCAAAAACTAGAAGCATTTTTCTTAGAAATATATTATTTTCATCATTAGAATAAAATTTTACACACTTATACATACAATATTAAGGTGGCATAAATATATGCATCACAATAAAATAATGAAGATATAATATCATATTATCGATGAGAAAATTGCACTTCACTCTTTTTCACTTTCATATATTCTTAGTTTGGCATTTTCTTGAATACATTATCCTAATGCACTATTTATCTTTTTTTTTTGTGTAAGTCAACCTTGAAGCGACTATATACCCCTTTCTTGTCATTAACCTATCCATAAAAATTGATAGGTTTGATCATTTATGACATTCTACTACTTGGACCTACTCATCTATGTGGTTGTGTCATGCTTTTCAATATTCAAATTTTATCAATTTTCTAAACTAGACAATCCTAGAACATGACTTTTGGTTGTTAGACTACAACCCAAAACCTTAAAAATTGAGAATCTAGGATTGTTTATTTAAATCATAAGCCCTAGGTTATATCAATATCATGAATGAGTGAAGTAGAAAGTCATGAAAATCATTATCAACCATTACTATCTTGCGAAAAAATTGCATACCAAAATTCTACAACACTTCATCATAGAAATTTTACATTTTCTTCTTGCATGTTTCCAATCTTATGAATTTGATGATGGGTGGGCATTAACTAAGTATTAAGGAAGTTTCATACTTCAATCATAACATCGTAGACCCACAAAGGTGTTATTTCACACAATGTTGTATAAAAGCATATACCATTTTCATGTGTGTAAGTTTAGGAGTATTCCATAGGTAAAGATGAAATATTCACTCAAACATAATAATACCTAATGTAGTGAAGGATGGAGGGTCCGTGATGGACTGCCCAACCTTGCAGTAGAACACAACATAGATAACTTAAAGTAACATGAAACTTTATTCATTGAAAACATAAATATACATGCTCACAAGCCCTCTCAATTACATATTACAATAGGCTCCATAAGCCATACCTATTGGCTCATAGGCCGCAATAGGCTCAATTATAGTTATATGCAAAACTAGATTTATAATCTAATTGTGATATAAGAGGGATTTGTTGCACACGGGTCTCTCCTTTCTCAAGAGATCAGAAGGGAACAAACTGCCCTTATACACCACAGGATAGAAAAATGATAAAGGACCAAAAACATAGTTATTTCTCAAGGGAAATAGTCAGAGATCATGAGAGAGCTAAATCAGAAGTATACCATCCTAGAAGAGAGAGCTCTCAGCCAAAAGACGTCAGCGTAGAACTAGGACGCCAACGCAGTGCGCTATCATCTAAAAGTCACACTGGTGTCCTGAGTGACAAAGAACTCAAGAACTCAATGGAAAGAAAGAAATCCCTCTCTCAGACTCAGAAGTGATATAAATAGAATTGTTAACTTAGCTAAAAAGCCAAATGTTGAAGGAAATATCACAATAATTGGAGAGAGCTTACCCCTTTCTCGAATGCTAGAATATTCACTCCAAGTTCCTTTTCATAGCCTACACACAAGAGATCAAGGAGAAAGTTGTTGGGTGGCTATATAGAGGTCTACCTTAGTTAGACCCCATTTTGGTGTTTCCACCTCCACGGAAAACCAAGTTGGAAAGGAAAGCAAAGCATGTGGTGAAAGAAATACTCGCTCGAGGAGTAGAACCCGCACCATGATAAGCATGTGGTGAAAGCAAGACTCGCTCGAGGAGTAGAACCCGTACCACGAGAAAGTAAACAAATGCTTGTGGAAAGAGAATGACAAAAAGAGAGTGTTACCTATGGGCCAAGGCCCTCTTAGGAGCACGTGGACATAGTGCTGAGTGCTTTCTTGAGAGCTACTGCTACTACTGGGGGGACTTCAGTCCGGCATGGCTTCGCCCATGAATGCACTGCTATCAAAGGAGAAGTCTTAAAGTTGTGGCTAAAGAAAAATAAGAGCTAGAGTAATGTCTTCCAATCTTCCAACCTCCAAATGAGAGGAAAAAGGAGGTTCTTATGCTTGTAAGGGCGGCAAAGAGCTATTAATTTTGGAATGTAATTGCTGAGAAATGTGTCACAAGGGTTAGCCTTCTAGATTCCATGTTATAGATTCAAGAAACGGATAGGACACTAGTGTGTCACACAGATGTCTGTGCACCACTCAGTCATCCAAGGATTATATTCTCAGGAAATGCTTTGTTAGGCTTTTGTTGCTCAGGCACTTGTCCTCCAGAAGTCAAAATCATGACATTCTGACTAAGGGGGGTTTTTCCACTAATGTTTTTGGAGTGTCATAAATACTAGGCAAGAATGTGGAAATATAGAATTGCGTCTAGGTGTAATTTTGTGATATTACATTTTTTCCCCACTTTACTGGGCTTGATTTTGAATAAATTAGCCTCACTAAAGTAGAAAATAAAAATTTCACCCAAATTTTCAAATTTTATAGATTTGCATGCCAACAAAAAGAGACTATATTGTCTATCATAGTCGAACTTACCAGGACTGAAGATGCCCCTAGCATCCGAGCTCGACAAAAAAAAATTGAGCAATCGTGAATTTGTTTGAATGTTTCATCTTGCAAAACTCAATGTTTAGGGTAGCTTAAAAAAATTATAAGAAAATTACCACGAAGAGAGGATTGATCAAGAAAAATAAAAAGTCATCAATTCAAAAGAAAATATGATCAAGAGACGACCTTATGGCCCCTCTTGAGTTTTCCCCTGGCTTAGTGGGGTGAACTTAGGAGAAACTAGGGAGCCACAAGTCCTAGGGAAGATGGGCCCTAGGGGGCATATATATACCTAGGTGGGCCCCTAGAAGGGTCATTTTCACTATTCACTACGAGCAAATTGTTGAATTTTGTGTGAGAAAAGTCAACACAATGCCTACTAGGAGAGAGTATGAGGAGCTGAGGTTGGAGTAGGTACGTCAGGACATCGACGAGGGTCACGAGGTGGACCAGGTAAGTCACAAAATCTCGTTTATAGTAATTTTTCATGCATTTTTTAATTTTTTCTGGCAGTGAGGTGCGTAGGCATTTTTTCATGTGCTTGCATCATGATCCCGCACTGTGGTCTATGTCACGTGCTATCATTCCACTTCCGTGCTATCATCTCAGATACACGCTGGCATCTTTGAGGTGACCATAGCGATGGGGGACGTATGTGTGATGCATAAATGTCTACGCGTCATGCATGAGTCTTAATGATTTTTTGCAATTTTTTGCAATTTTTTGATGATAAGTGTTAGCGTTACGATTCAAAATTTTCTTTCTTTTGGCAGGAGTATCTGGAGATTCAGGAGCATCCTAGAGAGTGAGCATTCTAGTTGGTCTATGAGCAGAGGGATTGCTTATCGGTGGATGAGGTTACACTCTTGGAGCGTGTCGGTCTTTGGCATGTTTCCACTATGCCAGAGATGAGGTACCACAAGTGCATGCTTCTGGATCTTATGGAGTGGTGGGATGCCACTACTTCATCTTTCCAGCTACCAGTTGGGGAGATGAATATCACTCTTGTGGACATCTATCAGATCCTCGAACTACCCATCCATGGTCGGCGAGTGGCCTTGGATGACACATGATCTGCATGGGAGCGGGCAGAGGGCGTCCACTATTGTATGGGGAGGACGAACGACAGTGATGGCATGGGCCACATCTACTCACATCGATATGACCATGTGAGGACCATGGTGCCATTGATCGATCAAGTTATGGTTGTGACCGTTGCATTTCTGATAATGATTGATTGGAGAGACTCACACCTACATGGGGGCCTCGTCCATACTATCAGAGAGATGATAGAGCATAGGACCATTTTTTCCTATGGGCGTAGTATGCTAGTACACCTTTACCAGGAGCTAGGCTAGTATGTACACTATGATACCATAGCCTGACAGCATGCACACTTTTGTAGGTGTCAACCTTTGTCCACATTATGTGCACTTGGCCGGTTGGTTTTCCCCAGCTTCAATTGTTATGGTCCCGATGGCCCAATGGTATGATATGATAGGCCAGTGGAGGTTTGGAGACCTATAGTTTTGGTGGCTACAGTTTGATATCCTCATAGCAGATAGGGTCCAATGGATGCCCTAACAATTTTTCAGGTGGGTGGATGATGGCAGGTATTTGAGGAACCTAGAGAGAGACCATTTTTTGATAGTGTGTAGGGACTATATTATTGTGCCATACTACTGGAGTTAGGTCATGTGACAGCATGGTTGGCTGCAGACCATACCACTAGATGTGCCCACCTATACCAGGGCCCATAGGAGTGCGGCAAGGGTTGGGGACTACCCTCACCCAAGTATTATAGACATAATCCCATCTGATGATGATGAGCCTAATCATGCTTTGCCACCTTTAGCGATGGGGGATAATGTAGGCATAGCCACAAATTTTATGCGGTGGTGGGAGAGGCATCAGCCAACTCTTGTGTTCGGTGAGGGTGCTCTGGGAGGGGACCATGGTCCATAGGGGGACTTACCAGCCCCACCAGTATAGGACAGGAGGAAAGGCCGATAGCGGGCGAGGGAGGAGGAGGAGGAGGAGGTGCCACCAGTGAGGCCGAGGAAATAGAGGAGATCAAATCCCCCACTGGGGACTCCAGTCTCTTCGGTGCCACTGTCTTCTAATGTGAAAGCATCACTCTCAGCACCAAGAGCGGCCATTGAGCCTCACCCTGACCCGACATGGTAGCCGAGGGATCCAGGTATTCATGATTTGTTGTTCCATGTTTTGTACTTTTAATATTATGATATATGTATCTTATATATATATGCCATGTGATAATCATATCCTTTCCCTTTTTGTGGTTGCAAAGGATGCACAACGATGGACTAGGCTCATAGCTCAGTGCATATTAGAGGTGGCCCCCACTATACAGATTCAAGGGTTAGTCCTAGAGGCATTTTAGCCAGTGTCCACAGGGCGTCATGCCCCTAGCTTTGAGCCGGTTGCATGCCTATTGACCTCCTACGAGGGGTAGGGTGCAAAGGTTATCCAATTGATAATAGAGCTAACGAGCATTCAAGGGGAATGTGACCAGTTGTCGGGGGAGCTACAGACAGTGCTCATCAAGTGAGACACAATAGTGAGGAGGGCCGATGCCACTGAGTAGGTATGTGATGCCCTTCAAAGCCATCTTGATGACCTCGGTGGGCAGCTGAAAACTATGAGCTCGATAGAGGTTCAATGACTATGGGACTAGTTGCGACAGGCAAAGCTAGATATATCCTCCTTGTAGGGGGAGATCAGAGGGATGCAAATAGCCTTGTTTGTGTCACACTCTCATCATTCACACTTGATGACTATCGTCCAACCCCTCCCCCTACTTCCAAAGCAACCACCAGAGCTAGAGGGGTCTAGGAGCCATGTGCCTCAGTGATCGAGGATCACCATCATGTTTTTTGTACACCATTTTTGGTAGTGAGATACATACTTGTATATCCTTTTGTATAGACATATATTTAGTAGCCACTCATTTTTGTAGTAGTGGCCTAATACATGTACATGAAATTGGATACATACATTGCATATATATATATATGGATACATCAATTTTGGTTTCATGGCATTGTTTATCTGGATGTGTATGTTTTTTATTTCTCATATGTTCATGCTATGGTTGCTATATTTTCATATGAATGTATGATTATACTAGATGCTAATATGATTTAATTAAACACACATGGTTACTCATAACACAAGATTACCATAATGTGTTAATGAACAATGTCAACATATGCAAAACTACTACTCTTTTTTTGTAGAGATAAAGCACCACATAGGTGACACATAGGACATTACATGTAGTAATGGTGAAGATACATAGCATTAATAGGATCCTTCAAAGGAATTCCATCCATAGATGATAATCCATAGGTTCCTGAGTTGTAGAAAAAAATCACAATGTAAGGGCCTAACTAGTTAGGACTAAATTTCCCTCTCTGGTTGGGCGGCGTATTTACATTTCTCTGATTCTCACAAAGAACCAAATATCCTATTTTAAATGTTTGAGGGAGTACACTTTGGTTGTATTGTCCAGATAACCACCAATGATAAGCTTTAAGATGTTTGAGGGATCATAAATGATGCTCATCGAAAATCTCTAGCTGATGTAGGCAGTTGACTTAATAAGTCTCATTATCAATTATCCCTTTCAGGGAGACTCTTAAAGACAATATTTTGAATTCTAAGGGCATGATAGCTTTGGCACCATACATGAGGTTACAAGGCGTTGTCCTTATAGCTATGCCAACAGTCATGCGATAGGCCCATAGAGCATACATAAATTGAATGTGCCAGTCTTTACTGTGTTTATTAATTGTCTTTTGGAGAATAAGCTCAAGAGTTTTATTCGATGATTTTTCTTGACCGTTGGATTGAGGATAATAGGATGTGGAGAACCTATGCTAGATGTGAAAATTATCAAGGAATTGCTTCATTTCCTTGTTCTTAAATGGTGCACCATTGTCAAAAACAAGTGTAGTGAGCAATCTGAATTGAGAAATTATGTTGTTCATAAGAAAGTTACAGATAACTTCAACATTAGTGTAGTAGAGCGGAATATCCTCGAACCACTTTGTGAAGTAATCTGTAGTGGTAATGATGAAATAATGTCCTTTGGAAGAGGAAGGTGATATCTTTCTGATAATATCTAACCCCCATTTAGTGAACGGCTAAGGGGAAGCTTGGTTTTGTAACTTTTGGGCAGGTGTGTGAATGAGTCGGCTATGTTGCTAGCATTGACCACATTTCTTAACAAACTCAAAGGAATCTCGTTCCATTGTTTTCCAATAGTAGCCCATGTGTATCAATCTCTATGTTAGGGATTTACCACCAAAATGTTCACCCACAGAGCCAGCGTGGGCTTCTTTAAGGGCAAGGGGTATCTCTGTTTTGGTAAGACATCTAAGGAGAAAACCATTGTATGCTTTTCTATAGAGGATGTCAGATAAGATGATGTGGCGAACTGAAAGATTCATTATGTGAGTGTGGTCATTTTTTGTTGCATTGTCGGGGAAGTTCCCTATTTCTAAATAGTTATAGATATCAGCAAACCATTCTCTAGAGTCCACATGGGAACACATGGGGAATTCTACTTCAGGTTCTTCAGGAACCACAGGGGTTCGTAGGACCAGGACCACAAAATGGTACTCTTTTGTATCTTTTTTGAAAGGTACCAATGTAGTTGCACTTGCCATGACATCAACATGTCTATTGTCTCTCCTACGGACATTGTCTATTATGAAGGAAGAAAATTGTCATAGTAAGGACAAGGAAAGGTCTTGATATTAGGACAAATTAATTTTCTTAGCTTGATAAGTTCTCGTTATTTGATTCAGTATAAGTTCAAAGTTGCCTAGAATACGAAGGTGTCTAATTTTTAGTGCTATCGCAACATGCAATCTAGCTATAAGGGCTTCGTACTCGGCGATGTTATTAGTACAAGGAAATTCTAATCAAGAGGACAAGGGAATTGGTTTGCGTTTGGGGGATATTAGGACCACTCTTTCTCTAGAACTAGTTTGACACCTCAAGCCATTGAAATACATTTTCCATTCAAGATCTTCATTGATTGAGAAAATATTTTCATCAGGAAACAAAACTAAGCTAGGAAAGGAGCGAGATGAGGGAGCATTTTCCAACTCATCTACAACCGCTTATCCCTTTATCGATTTATGAGTAACAAAATTTATGTTGAACTCAAAGAGAAACATAACCCATTTTTCTAACCTTCCTACCAGGTCGGTGTTGGAGAATAGATGCCTTAAAAGATCTATTTTTACTATAATGTGTGTTTCACAATGGAGGAGGTAATGCCTCAGCTTGTGTGTAGCAAAGTAAGAGCAAGGCACTGCCTTTCCATGGAGGAATAATAGGTTTCATAATCAGCTAGGACACGACTAATGTAGTAGACTACTCTTTCTCTTCTAGAGTCATCATTAAAAGCCAAAAGAGCTGCTAAAGCATATGGTGACGTAGCCAGGTAGAGTAGAAAGGGTCTATCTTGCATAGTTGGCATCAATACGGGAGGGTTGGCTAAGTAGGCTTTGATTGATTCAAAGGCCTTTTGACATCCTTCATCCCACATGAAGTGAACATCCTTTTTCAACAAATGAGTGAAAGGAAGGGTGTGATTAACCAATTCAGATATGAATCTACGAATTGCCTGAATCTTTCCTTGTAAAATCTACAACTCGGTAATATTCCTCAGTGGAGGCATGTTAACGATAGCGTCAATTTTTTTAGTGTTAAATTTGATCCCATGATGAGAGACTATGAACCCTAGAAGCTTGTCGGCGTCAACGTCGAAGACACACTTAAGGGGTTTTTAATCTCATTTTGTAGAGTCAAAGTCTTTCAAAAATCAGATGAAGGTTCTTAGGATAATCCTAACGAGTTATGGATTTGGCCAATATGTCATCAACGTAATCCTCTAGAATCTTGTGAATGAAGTCATGAAATATCAGGGTCATCGCCCATTGGTAAGTAGCTCCTACATTCTTTAATTCAAAGGGCATGACCACATAACAAAAGGTACCCCATGGGGTAGTAAATGCTATCTTGTACTAATCATTCGGGTTAATATGGATATGATTATAACCCAAGAAGCCATCCATGAAGGAGAGCAATGCATGGCCTATAGTCGAGTTAACAATCATGTCTATATTAGGTAATGAAAAATCATCTTTAAGGAAAGCCTTATTAAAGTCTCAAAAATTGATGCATATGTGAATGCAACTGTCAGGTTTACTAATAGAAACTATGTTTGAAATCCAAGGGGAATAATTAATGGGATGGATAAAGCCTCCTTTTAACAGTTTCTCTATCTTAGTCTTAACCATTAATGCCACTCTAGGATTGATTTTTTGGATTTTTTACTTAACTGGCTTGGCATCGGGACATAGGTTATGAACCACTATAGATTCATCAATATGGGTGTATCCTCATATTTCCAAGTTAATATGTTAGGATGGGAATGCAAAATATTAGAGTGTTCATTTGCTTCTTCCAAAGAAAGACACTTTCTTATTTTGATCACCTTCTCAGGGGATACGAGATCCATAGAAATCTCGACAATATCCCCTTTTATAAGGGAACTTTGGTCTTCATGCTCAGGTGTTGGAATGTCATCACTAGTGTTAGATAAAGAGTCCTCCTCATCAACATTCACGAAAGATTCCCTGAAATACGCTTGGCTATGCAAGCGATACGGGAAACATCTTTTATGATGATAAGGGGGAGTGAGGAGTATGTGCCTAGAAATTCCACTAATGCTTTGTCAGAAGAGAAGATATCCAAAGGAATATCCTTAGCTCACTCCTTTTCCTCTATTAACTCAGGGTGGACAAGGTTCAATAGTTCGGCTAAAATCATGTTAACACTCCACCAAGGCTTTAGCTTAGATTGTTCAACAAAACAACCTAGGCCCAAGTTATGTCGTCATGGCTTAAGATTAATTGGGACTTGAATTCCCTACTCGATATGTCCCAGGCCCTTCTTCCTGTAGCCATATCGAGAAGCGAGCTCATATCCGAATCCATAGTGAGTTTGTAAAACTTCAAGGGGTGACAGATCCACATAGAGTGTTTCGTTCCACCAATGAACGTCAAATGTCTCTATGGGGGTAATTTCACCTCCTTTTTCAGATTCACAAAGGTTAATTCATTTTGTAAGAGGTGGATAGTTCTCCTCAACATGGGAAGGAGTGATTTCCTGAATAGGATCACACTTTTCCTCCTCCATACGAATATTATCCACCTTTGTACTAGGGACACACAAAAAGTCTATGCAAGAGGGGTCCACCTTGTACTCTGTGATAAAGAATTTGAATTTTTTTAAGGAACCCCAATCATCTCCAAGGAAATAATTTGTTTGAGAAGATGATACAGGAGAACTAGGATCCTTTGGTTTAGGTGTTTCTTTAGATTCAACTCTCGCCCTGGGAATGATTTCCACAGAGGGTATCGATGAAGAACACACCATAACATTAGCAGTTAAGGAATGCATATAATTTTTGAGGGTAGACATGGTTGAGACATGACCAGAAACAACCAATTCATAGAGGCGAATGCCTTCTATATCCACTTTGATTGTGACTACTCGATTGTTTGCAAAAAAATTCTAAGAATGATGTAAGGTGGAGGTTACTGCACCCATAGCATGGATCCAAGGTCTCCCTAAGAGGATATTATAAGGTAAAGGTTCAGGAATCACATAAACCAACGTGGGTAAGGTAACAAGGCCTAGCTACAAAGGTAGTATTATAGTACCCAGAGCTTGGTAGTTGGCATTATCGAATCCACGAATGTACAAAGAGGAAGTTGCCAAGGAAGACGAATCAACTTTGACTTTAGGTAGTAGGTCCATACCACAAATGTTTAGTGTCGATTCAGTATCAATGAGGGTATGCCTAATACTGATGTTATTAACATTAACTATCATCATTAAAGGCTCTACTTGCTTCTGCATGTCTGGAGGTGAGAGTTCTTGATGGTGGAACATAATATTTGGAAAATCTGTATGAATATGAGCCAACAACGCATTAACATCTGTAGGCCTGGTGGAGGTGGGAAAGAGAATCTTTTGCAAGGCATCCTAAAGCATCTCTTCATAAACCAGGGTAGTATGAAGCAAGTCTCAAAGTGAGATCTTATCTGGAGTAATGTGAAGCTGCTCAACAAGATCATAATCACTTGGTGCTTTGATTGCAGGTATAGGTGCTACGGGAAAGCTCGGTTGGGAAGGTGGTAAATAAGTAGGTTGTGAAGTGGGAATAGAAGGTTGTTGATCCAAGTTTTGTCTATGACTCCTTGTAGGATATGTGTGCCCAATGTCGTTATAAGATGTGGAATCCGTAGCTTTCACAAACCTTGAATATAGGTCTGGTGAATTACTATGACCTGGAATTTCGTAGGTGACAAGGTCAGCTGGGGTTACATAGATGACGAGCTTCCTAGGGCTTGAGGGAGCCACTGAGACTACCACCACATTTACTAATCCCTCAGCCTTTCGAGAAGAGACTTGTTCGGGAGATTCATGGGTAGGGGGGAATGCCTTTAAGAAATCATCTAGGGCATCCTCCAACATATCAAAATATTCCTTAGAAGAGTCTTTATGATAAACATGCAACATCACAAATAAAATTTCGTTGTTCACGTCGGGTTCACCAAAATGTAATATAAGAGGGATTTGCTGCACAAGGGTCTCTCCTTTCTCTTGAGATCACCAGGGAATGAAGTTCCCTTATACACCTCAGGATAGGAAAATGATAAAGGACCAAAAGCAAAGTTATGTCTCAATGGAAATAGCCAGAGAGCTTGAGAGAGTTTAATCAAAAGTATACCATCCAAGAAGAGAGAGCTCTCAGCCAGAAGATGTCAACGTAGAACTAGGATGCGAGTGTGGTGCACTATCCTCTAAAAGTCACGATGGTGTCCTGAGCGATAGAGAAGTCAAGAACTCAATGGAAAAAATGCAATCCTACTCTTAGACTCGGGAGTGATATAAATAGAATTTTTAACTTAACCAGAAAGCCAAATGTTGAAGGAAATATCATAATACTTGGAGAGCTTACCCATTTCTTGAATGCTTGAATCTTCACTCAAAGTTCCTTTTTCATAACCTATAAACAAGACATCAAGGAGAAATTTTTTGGGTGGTTGTATAGGGGTCTACCTCAATTAGACACTGTTTTGGTGTTCCCACCTCCACAGACAGCCAAGTTGGAAAGGAAAGCAAAGTGTGTGGTGAAAGAGATACTCGCTTGAGGAGTAGAATCCACACCACGATAAGCGTGTGGTGAAAGCAAGACCCACTTGAGGAGTAGAACCCACACCATGATAAAGTAAACAAATGCTTGTGGAAAGAAAGTGAGAAAAAGAGAGAGAGTTACCTACGGGCCAAGCACCTCTCTGAAGCACGTAGATGCACCATTGAGTGCTTGCTTGAGAGCTTCTGCTACTACTAAGGGGACCTCAGTCTGACATGGCTTCGCCCGTGAAAGCACTGCTATCAAAGGAGAAGTCTCAAAGCTGTGGTGAAAGCAAAATAAGAGCTAGAGTAATTTCTTCTAGTCTTCCAACCTCTAAATGAGAGGAAAAAGGAGGTTCTTATGCTTGCAAGGGTAGAATAGAGCCATTACTTTCAGAATGTAACTGCTAGGAAACGTGTCACATGGGTTAGCCTTCTAGATTCCACATTTTAGATTCAAGACATAGACAGGATGCTAGAGCGTCACACAGACATTTGTGCGTTGTGCAATCATCCAAGGCCTATATTAGCAGGAAACGCTTTGTCAAGCTTCTGTTGTTTGGCCACTTGTCCTCTTGAAGTTCGAATTGTGACATTCCAACTAAGGGGGGTTTTTCCACTAATGTTTTTGTAGTGTCATAAATACTAGGCAAGAATGTGGAAATACAAAATTGCCTCTAGGTGCAATTTTGTGATATTACACTAATGCGCTAACTTTTAACTCCATATCATGCTTAGCTACCTTCCTAAAAAATTCATATAATGATTATATAGTAGCTCCTAATGTTAAGAATTATTCATGTTGACTTCAATTAGGTCCCAAGTTCAATGTCTAATGAAACATATATCTTGGCCCCAAGGAATTCAAGAGGAATCAAACATGGGTGCGAATGGGTGAAAACCTAATTTGGATTGGTCCTATCATATATCCAACTTGTGATGAGTCATGCAGGATTTGAAAAATATAAGGAGGTTCACACACATTTCCTCCAATAGGTCTGAGTTTAGGTTTCTCATTGAGGTGATCTTTTGGTGGAGGGTTCTTTTGGTTCATAGTGCCACATGGGTTGTCTCCTATGTATGTTGTTGTAGACTTCCCATTCCACCTTTTCTTAAATACATAAGGGAAACTATGTATTATAGTAAGATGTAGTATGAATCTTTTGGATGCTTTTGCATTAGACTACCAGGGTTATTTCAATTTAGTGCACCTCGCATATTGCCAACTCCAAAATTGATCTGATTCATTCTAATTCAACTTCTCATATACATGTTGCATCTTCTTCTTGTGTGCCTTTCCATTTGGCTATGTATTCCCTATATTCATTGTTTTTACTATTGTGCTCAGTCTAGCTATCAAGAATCTACTCTATCTTCTCTAGTTGTTTCTAAAATAACTAGTCTTGGTGAGGGAATTCTATGTTGTCTCCCTTTGATTATGTTATGTGGAATTGATGGCCATCTGTAATGTTCAAGATTGGTGAAATTCCAATGACTTATGGGATATATGCCTTGTCAATATCATCAAAATCAAAATATGAGAGGATCTTACATGGTCCAAACTTCTTCATCTTCATCTTGTTGTATGTGCCTACCAAAAAAAATCTTTTGGAAATACACTATATGAATTCATCTCCAATAATGAACTCTTTATGGAATATTTGGGCATCTTTTGAGAATTTATATTTTTCATTTATGTTCTCCAGATGCTACTTGACTTGGTAGTGCATAGCCTCCATGTGGTCTAGAAAATCCTCTACCTCCTCACTCCTATTATCCTCTGAGTTGAAATCTATGAGATCTACAACTCACCTAGGATGTAATCAGGTAATAATCTCAAATGGTATTTTTTGTGTGCTTCAATTTACTGAGTTATTGTATGCAAAATTTTCCTATCATAAGACTAAGTCCCAATTTTTAGGCTTGTCTCTAACCAAACATCTAAGCAGGTTCCCCAAATTTATGTTTACTACCTCTATTTTTTTGTCTTTGTAGGGGTGGAATGTGAAACTAAATTTTATGTTTTTCTTCATCTTCTTCCACAGTGTTCTCCAAAAGTATCTAGTAAAATTTATGTCCTAGTATAAAACAATGCTCCATGATATACCATATAGTCTCACCACTTCTTGGAAGAAAAGGGTGGAATTGTGTACTACATCTTGGATCTTCTTACAAGGAATGAAATTTGTCATCTTAGAGAATTGGTCAACCATCATAAATATGGAGTTATGTCCACTTTGAGTCCTCGATAGTCCAAGAAAAAATTCAATGGTGATATCCTCTCAAGGTCTTTTTAGAACTGCAAGAGGCTAGTACAAACTAGTATTTTAATTGGTCCCCTTCACTACTTGGTAGGTCCTTTATTCTTGAACAAAATTCTAAACATCTTGTAGATTTGAAGCCAAAAGTAATTCCTGCTTACCAAAGCTATTGTATTTGTGGACACAAAAAAAGTAACCCTTCTACTTTTTCTTGTTTTGTCCCTTGTGCTTAATTGGCTCGATTTTTCCTTGATTTAATGTTGCAATGTGTCCCACACATTCACATTATGTCTTGAATCTTTATGAATCATTAAGACTTTATGATGTCTTGTAAAAGTGTTGTGAAGTTTTGTAACACATTTTCACACTTTTCTAGAATCTTCTTATTATGTATGATTCACATACATACCCCTTTTTTTTATCACTTAACAAGTCTTATTTTAAAGTGTTGTAAAGTCTTGTAACAAAATTTCATGCTTTTCTAGGCTTTTCATCAATAAATACACCTTTCTTATGCTTTTTTTGGCCCCTTTATGCACTTATAGGCCTTAATTAAGTGTATTTTTAAATATAAACCTAGAAAACATCATTTAAAACAACTTAATTCTTGACACCCATTCACATGTCTTCAATGGGACCCATTCACCATTAGGGGTGAATGAGTCTCTCTTGGCACAAAAAAAAAATCAAATTACTGGTAGGTTTTTATTTCTTAAGACATAAGGTCGGCCTATGATGTATTTTTGGGAAATTAGGGCATAATTGTGTATAAATATATAATTTTCTATTCATTTTAAGGCCCATCCACCCATTCATTCAAGTATTCATTCATGCATTCAATCCATCACAACATTCAAGCATCCAAGCATCCTTAATCATTCAATCAAGCATTCAAACATCTCAGAGCAACATATCTTCAAGCTTCAAAATCAAGGGTTTGGTGAGTTTATGACATTGCATGTTATTTTTTCATTATTCTCTCATTATTTTATTTCATTTTTAAAGGTTTGATTACAAACTGGGGTTTGACCATGGAAACCCCTATACTCTAACCTTTAACACTTTTCCCCCTTCTTGCATGTGTGTTTTGTAGGTCTCGTATGCAGATTTTTGAAAGAGATAGGTCTTAAAAGTGTCATCAAATTGTCGAAGATCATTCAAAGTCAACAAAACCCTATTTCAAGCTTGGAGAACACTTTCCCATTAGATTTTCTAGATTCAAATCCAACAATCTGTTTGGCAGAAAAGTGCAAATCAGGACCCACAGAGTTGACCCTTGACTTTTCAAAAATCTTGAGGTGGACTAATTCACCATTTGTGGTGAATGATTCCCACTTCTAGGCTGGAAAAAGTGTTTTTGAAGATTTTTGTTCCTGGCATCCCAAAACCTATTATGGCAGTTTTTACCAGAAATAGGACTAATTTTCCATCTATGGAAAATGAGTCCCAGTGGGCTTCAATAGTAAACTTTGCAGCATTCCAAAACCTCTCCACATAAGATTTTAGCCTCTAGGTGCACCTCATTCAGTTTCATTAAGTTTTGTTATTGTTTGTTTATGTTTTTAGTTCTTTTTGCATATCATAGCCTATTTTCAAACACTTTGCATTTCTTAGTTTTGCATACAAAATCAATCTATTTTATCATTCCTTTACATTTAGATCATCTCATCTAGGCATATTTTATTCATTTTACATTAATGTTGAGTGTGAACATATCCGGTTTTTACCCTATTCCTTTCCTTTTAGGTGAAAAACCCTAGACATTAGGGTACAAAAACCCATGTTTACATTTTTGTGAACTCGTCTTTAGAACATTTTTAGTTCTTATTTGAAGTGTATTTACATCGTAGGGCTAGCTTGCATCAACATTGCATTATTTTTTGCATTGTTTTGCATCCTAGGGTTTTCAAAATTGCATTAGTGAAAAGATCATATAAATTTCATTTTTGTAATTCCAATTATTTAAAAACACTAGGGTAAAAGTACATACCTATGTCACACTTTATAAAGGAATCAACCAAGGTGATAAAAAGTTCTCAACTTCATCCACATAAAAGTGGTATTTATGTTTTGAATTTCAAAATGATGTAAACTAATAAAATGTAGAAATTTTGTTGAAGTTTATTCCTATAATTTTTCAATTTTTTTTAACTTTTATTTTTGATATATTTTAATCAATTTAAAAGCAAATTTTGTTATGCTAAAAATTTCAAGAAAAAGTGACATTCAGTTGACGTCAAGAAACATACAGAAAAAAATTTCATTTTCTCCTACTTTTTTTCCCCAAATAGCTGACTTCAATATCTGGGGCATGGAAAAAGAAAGAAATTTTGATGTGTATTTTTCTCGTAATAACATTTTAAAGTCAAAATTACCTGAATTGGTAGTTTTCAGTTGACATCAAATTATTTTTTTTTTCAAAAACAAAATATACCCTTTTGAAGAGGATTCTCTCGCGTAGGGCATCATATATTTTGCAATTTGTTTTATGATGATATATTATTTTTTATTTAATTTCAACTGAGCCTCTTTTTTGACTTTGAACAACCTACTTGCAATATTTTCAAAAAATTATATACTAAAATTAATCAATATATATATATATATATATATGGATTCAACACTATGAGCTCTACAAAAGGGTATTTTTAATTTTTTTTTAAAATAAATTGATTGAAGAAATATTCAGTAGAAGTTGAAAATTTCTAGAAATTTGATAAAATGGTGATTTTTCTGCCATGTGGATATATTCGACCGAACTAGATTCAGTCGAATCCCAATTGGTCAAATATTGTTCGATTGAATGGTATTCAGGAGAAACTATGATTTATTCAAATTTGATTTTTTGATTGTTTCCATTTTCATCAAATTTCTTTCTTTTTTCATTGATTGTTTACTAAAACATAAAATGGCTGATCTTTTGATTTTTGAATATGTTTTTTAGATTTTTCCCATTTTTCGTCTTGTTTTTATTGAAATAACTATTTAGGTCATCTTTTACTAGTCTTTTTTTTGGCTTTTTCCATTTTTTATCCACTTTTTGATTTACTATTTCTATTATGATTTAATTTTTTCTCTTAAATAACTATTTAATACTGAACAACAAGATACTTTTCTAATTATTTGCATTTTTCACAAGGTTGAATAGGAAAATCAAGCATCTACTACATAAGATTTGGTAATTTATTTTAATTTATTTTATGTTTTGATGTTTATATATTTGTTGCTAGATTATTTTATGTTCATGCTTATATTTTCATTGTGCTTTACTATGAATTTTTGTAGCTAATGCTTGGACTAACAAGTGGTGTAGTTGTTGACTATCGAAGACTTATATTGAAAAGCTACTAAACAATGGTTTTGCAAGACGTTTGGCCAAAGACTTTTTATTTTTGAAACCGATTGTATTCTAGTTTAGAACACATTTCAATTGGTGCATTAAAATGAACAATTGTCTTTTGCCATATAGATTTAACTAGGGGATGAATGAACACTATTTGTTATGCTTGAGATGGTAGGGAGTATGCTCTCACCCTGTGAAAACTTGATGATCAGAAACGAGACCCATCGTCTATGTTTAATCCTTTAGAGGGCCTACCTCAGTGGGAAAAAGTACCCACCCCAAGGGAATGACCCAACTAGTAATAGGCTAAAGCCAAGCTACTTCTAGCTGGTATATAAAATGGGTGCTTGAGGAAAGTTCAAGTACCACGAGTTCGGATGTGTTATGCCAACAAGTGAATCCCCATAAACCTTGTAGAGTGTAACCTCTATAGGATAGGAATCCTCCTTATCAGAGCTAATCTTGTCGCATGTATAACCACTTGAACAAATGCCCTTACTAGACACCTCTTGTTTGTAGTTGCCAAAATCCTTTTCTATTTGCTAGTGCAACAACGGTCATTGCCAAGGCATCCACATTCTCACAGTTCTTAGTAGAGATGAAGAGTCTACCATGGGAGATTCACGAGGGCTCAAAGCTTGGTTGACCCGAGAAGTGAGTGTCATGGAGGGGAGCTAGTGTGGCCAAGCTTCTAAGTCACCGACTGAGAATAAGTGTGGTTGGGGAAACCCACGTGGAATCGAGTGAATATAGTCATTGCCAACCTTAGGATTTGTGCTTGTATTGTTAAAATAAAACATTTTGTCTACTATGTATTTTGTGTGTGTTCAAAAATAGACCTAAAACAAACATCACACCTAGTAATTTGCAACACCTTAAACCTTGCAAAACCCCAAAATGTCAAACAACAAAAAATCCAAAATGAACC
The DNA here is from genome assembly GCA_007258455.2 of Sequoia sempervirens. Classification (NCBI taxonomy): domain Eukaryota; kingdom Viridiplantae; phylum Streptophyta; class Pinopsida; order Cupressales; family Cupressaceae; genus Sequoia; species Sequoia sempervirens. Next base: position 32,705 of record VDFB02072312.1, read on the forward strand.
TATCACTTAGATTTCTTGGGGCTATCAACCCTTCAGTTCTGATCTTTCAATCCTTGCATTCCACCTAGTCCTTGCATATCCTCCACCCTTTAATAGACACTATTGCTCAAACAAACCTTTAGCTTGCACTTAGACTACTCTTCCTAGGTCTTGAAATCAAACTATTGGCTATCTATCACCCACATCACTTGAGGTTCATCATCCTTAAGTTAGGGAATATACCATTATCCTTGAGTAGGGAAATCCTTTTGGAGTCCATCATCTCCTACATACCCTCTCTTAATCATTGGTCCTTGTGTGTATCCATCATAACACATGTAAATCCTTTACATCATAACCAACTTTGGACCTAGAGTTTCCTTTGAGCTCTTGCATTCTTAGCTTTTCATATTGTACCATACCATTTTCATATCCCATCTTAGAATCATATCCTTTTATTTCTTCCTAGCCTTAGGTCTCATACATAATCTTACCTTATATTGAAGATTAGAACAATCAAATATGACCCCTAGAACAAGAGAAAAAATGTTTGAAGAAGAAGGGAAACCTTGCGGAAAAGACTTTGATGGGGAAGATCACATTGGTGTTGCAACTAGTGAAACAAGTGAAATTGAGGATGAAGAAATAACCCAATCCACTATAAACGAAGCTCTTAATGATAATAGATTCAATAAACATCTTATAGATGTGGTCAAATGTGACCCACAACAATACTTCTAGTTAACGAACATACAAAAGCTACCATGTATCAAATTTATATCCCAAATGATCAAGAAGAGCCGAGCAGGACGAATGATAAGGCCATAATATCCTATCAACTAGAATCATCCAATTTTATCAAATTAGGCTTTCTCACATAGGAGAAGATTCCAGACAATAGTTTCCACATACATAATGATGGGATTGCATGTTTTTTTCACTGTAAAAATATAGCCATACCTCCATGATATTAGGGGACACCTTATCTAATACAAACATCCAAAAGTTTGAACATGCACATTATTTTTAAGTATGTAGGAAAATTCAAACCTGAGTAATTTGTGATGGGGAATAAAAAGAAAAGAAAAAGGTTGTATGATCAAAAAAGAGATAGTAGAAATGTGGATGAAATTGAATCTTCTAAAGAAGAACCCATGGAAATTTATGACGACCAAGGAGTACAGGTACTAGGACAAACTGAAGGTGGTCATAGAAATATTTTCCTTGGTATGGAAAATCTTATAGAAATGGACGAGGAATCCCTTTTTAATAGTATTTCATTTGAAGATATGTTACCTGAAAGCACAGTAAAATTAAACTACAAAAGAATATGGGATGAATATTTTGAAGAAAAGTCTATAGTTGGAAGAGCATAGTTATTTGCAAAATTATTTAGGAGGAAAGAAATGACCCCTATTTTGGAGTTGTTAGGGGTTGATAATAAAAGAAATTCATCGGGATCAATAAAGAAAATAATAGTTGAAAACCTACAAGAAGCATTGAATTCTATTGAAAGCAAGAGTCGAGCTGTTGATTTAAGTTTTACACGTAGAGCATTGATGGTGGTAATTTCTAGTAAGAAATTATCACATAGAAGACAAGTTAAAGAAATTTTTGAATTACTCAATGTTTCTAAGAGAATTGTTCAAAGATATATCAAAAAGAGAAATAGATTGGATGGAAATATTGAGAATAATTGGGTAAATATTTGCAAGGTTCCCCAAAAAGATAAAATCTCAAAAAATGTAAAGGATTAGGTGATTGAATATTGGACCAGCCACTCTTATGTTTCTTCCAATAGAAGGGATACTATAAAAATAAAAGGTGCATATAGTAAAAAAATTTCACATCTGAAACATTTTATAGATACAACTCAAAATGAGTTTTTTGAAGCATTCAAGCCAGAGTTTTCAGATTTGAGGATTTTTCAAAGGATGTTTGAGAGACTACGACCAAGTTTTGTACGTATAAATAAGATACGTGAGACTTGTTGTTGGAAAAAACATGTTGAATTTGATCTACACCTTCAAACATATAGAAAATCTATGGCAGTAATCAATCCAAAAATAGTCATCCCTGGAAGTACAACACAATTTGTGAAGTCTCTTCTATGCAAAAAAATAGAAGATTCAAATGAATTTAAAGTGCAATGTATAAAAAATATATATAATGAATGTGGAAATTTGAAGAATATTTTATAGGTTGACAATATTGAGCATTCAATGCAAGTTATGTGGAAGAGATTTGAATATGAGAAATACTCAACAAAGTTATGAGTTCAGACCAGAAAAATTGTTATCAAAGAGAGTGAGTTGTCTTACAATGAGTTTATGAACAAATTTTGCAATATCATATATCCACATATTCAACATTGTCATGGCGCTAGATGGAAAGCTAAGCAATTTTGTGACTCAGAATTGCTTTCCAGCAGGTTGTATTCTCTTTATTGTTGACTTCTTTGAGAACTATACATTTAGTCCTCAAAGTGAGATCCAAAGCCAAAATTATCATTTAGAGCAAGTTGTAATATTTGTACAAGTTTGTTATAGGTATGCCAAAGAATATGTGGATGGTTTATAAAGTAGGAAAGATGAATGAATTATCATCAAAGAGGTTCACTTTTATATCAGTGATGATATAGGTCATGATAGAAGCTATGTAGCCCATTGTTTTGCAATGTTTTTTGAAGACTTAAGATGATGTCAAATAGATGCTTCACAACACTAGATATGGTCTGGTGGATGTGTTGGTAATGTTGGAATTGTGTGCCTCAATCCCACAGGCTGAAACTTCTTGTGAGAAATTTTGGTGAGATTAAGGAGATGTCTGGCTGATCTGCTAGTTGATCCTAGATTGTCGTTGTGACCTCCTGAATGTCTTGGCGATTGGCATCTAAAACCTTCAGCGTAAACTAGACTATCGGAATGATGTATCAACGATGATAGGAAGTCTTGCTGATATCGACATGACCTTTGGTCTGTCAGGCCGATGTGGTAATCAGTATGACTTGCTCCTATCTATATGAAGTCTTGGTGACTAGGAGATCTTTGGCCAACAGTTTGATTCCTAGCAGATGTCGAAGGGGGTGTTCGGGGCGTTATATCACATTACGGAAGGTCTCTCATAGGAGAGTCGGTGTGTATATGGGAGGGGGTCTTGGCACAGAGAGAATGTCTCTGACATCTATATACTTAAGGAGTCGGGTGACTTGAACACTCGAGAAGAACTCTTAGCAATGAAGGTTTGTGGCGGAGAAATGTAACACTCAAAGACATTGGAGGAGCAGGTGAAAGACTTGCTTATTGTGATGTTTCATCGATAGTGAAAAGTCTTGCCAATTATCAGATGTCTTCGGTGTGACTCTTGGCGAACAGTGGTTTGGGATAACATGGAAGCCTTGGAAGAAGTCTTGATTGGGATTCTCTCTGAAAGGTGTGAGAATTCGGTATAACCTCTCTTGGCGTGATGTCACCATAGTGAGTCCCGGTGACATGTTGTGTTCACTATGATGTCTTGGCGATAGCGATAAGTCTTGCTGACTGGGATGTTTCGGTATAACATGAAGAGATCAGTGTGATGTCTTGGCAAAAGATGATTGTCTCACTGAATGGAATAGTCACATCTACATGACTTGACTTCGGTATGAAGTCTTGGTGAAAGACAATAGTCTTGTCAATGGGAATACTCTTGTCCATGTGACTTGTGAACTTTGGTATGATTTCCTGGCGAATAGCGATTGTTTCACCGAATGGAATACTGATGTCTACATGACTTGGGGACTTCGGTATGATGTCTCATCGAATATCGATGGTCTTGCCAAATTGCAATACATGTGATGGATATCGGTATGATGTTTTTGCGACAAGGGGATGTCTGAGTGACAGCTTGTGAACTCGGTGTAATGTCTTGCTGATAGTGAAGACTCTTGGCGATAATGATGATTTGGCTTTGTGGCATCAGGGAGACATGGTTAGTGTCTCACCAACATGCCAACACAGGTTGAATGCCCTTGACTGTTTGGATGACTGTCCTACATGGTGTGACCTGGAAGTATTATCTTCTATGCAAGGAAGTGGAAACATCTATGATGCTGAGCTGGTAGATTTGATAGTTGTGATCCGACAGTTGGAAACAAACCGATTCACATAGGCAGTGAAGAATGAATGGATAGATGTATGCACTAGACATTCTGGAAAAAGTAAGAGAAAAAAGAGAAGCAAAGAGAGGGTTAGTGGGTTTGGATGAAGAAGCCAGAAATACCATGAGAGGGCCAGCTGAGGAAAGAGGCGGTTATGCTGGAATCTCTCCTGATCATGAATGTCATGGTTGATCTCTCAGGGAGAGTTTGCTACCAGGTTGTATCCAGAATGAACAAGATGTAATCTCTAAAAAGGCTATGAGCCTGAAATTGTCTTGTAACCTTTTGTTGCTAAATAATATAATGGCTTGATCTTTGGAGTGTGGGGTTGTTTACCCGAAAGGGTTTTCCCCACATAAATCTTTATGTTCTAGTTTTTTGTCTTATCTTTCATCTATGTTGTTGCTTGCTATTGAATTTACATGTGCTTCTCTCAGAAGGATTAATGTGGAAAATGAACTGTTTCTATTTATGCTTTAGGACATAGTTGTTTGTGTCTTTGAGGTAATCTAATTGAAATTGAAATTACCGAAGGCACTACTATTCTTGGAGGTTTCTTTGAGATGCCCTAAATTTCCCTAACAAGTGGTATTAGAGACTTCTTTTGGTTGCTAGTTTTGGGTATTTCTCCTGTGAAGATTTCTTAGTTTGTTGGGCTGTAGGAAATTTGGAGGAATGAACTGATTTATTGATCCTTTGGTGAGTGGAAGTCTTGTGATATTCAAAGACAACACGCAGCTTCAAGGATGATGGAGATGGAAAAGGGAGTTGATCATGTTGGTTTGATGTGATCTGTGTCTCCTAGTTGGTAGCAGTATAACCTTGGTGTATGAGGTGGATTTCTTTTCTTCGTGGCTGTGTAGCAGTAAAACTTTCATATTGGGTGTCCATCTGAGAGGCTCCTTGATGATATGGAGAAGCCTAGTGTGTTTTTCAGCCATGGAAGAGAGTGCTTATGCTAGGTGGTGTTCCCTGGTGTTGGAAGGTACTACTTCCTATTAACCTCAAATACATGAAGGCTATGAAGTTAATCATTAGATGATTTGCAAGCTTCTAAAATAGCCTCTCTCTTTCTCAGATGCATGTACATGTTGGTTTAGATTTGGCCTAAAAGGGGCTTGGATTTCCTAAACTGTTGTTTTCTTTTTAAGGATGCTTTGTACTTGCATGGCTCTATGGTTTTGCAGGTTTTACACGGTTAAGCAAAACTTGTGATTATGTGGAGTTTCTATTAAGCTATTTTCTAGAGCCTGGCTTTTGGGGTGTTGTTGGATGAGATATTTGCAATTCTGCATGCATGCTTTGTGCATGGTTTGAGAAGGTGTGATTTCTTCTCAGCATGGGAGTGTTGGTACGTGATTTGTCACTCAACATTCCTATGGTGGTACTTGTGAGTTCCTTGATTATGGTGCTCGTTGTGGACATGATTGGAAAATCAGGTTTGGTGTGATCTGGTGGTTGAGTCATGTTTTTTACATGGTTATTCTCTTTGAAATCTCAGTGTTGCAGTTTCCAATCCGATGATGGGTTTGCATGTTTGATGTTTGTGATCTACGAGTTATGTGGTTGGTGGATTAGATACACATTGGTTGCAGTGAGATAACTTGGATGTGGACTGTCTTTATCCATGAGGTTGATTCTTTGCATGTGCAGACTTGTTAGCTGGCCTTGTATGTGGTCACTTGTGCATTGGTGTGATTGCTTTGAGATGAGAGGATGGATATTTTTGAGTAACTGAATAGCCAGTTACAGGAACCTGAAGTAGGTGGTCATGATGCTTGGAGAGCTTGGATGTCACATTTTAGTGGGAGCTTTAGCAGTATTTGAGGGTTCATCACATGGTGGTGAATGGTCTTCTTTAGTGTTGCAAATGTTCGAGGGGGAGATTTTAGATCCTATTGTTGCAGAAGGGTTCTTTCACATTTTCATGGACATTATTTGAAGATTTTCAACATCTTGGATCCATGGAGGATGCTTGGAGTCTTTGGCTAAGGTGTTGTTGGTGCTTGATAGGTGATGTCATTTTTGAGTCTGTTTGCTTTGTGTCATGGTATACTCTTTTTTGTGCACCAAAGTTTTGGAATTATGCATTGTACTTGAGATTATGGTGAAGTCACCTAAAGCATGGTATCTCCTAAGGGGATATGTAGATCATGGTGTCATGATAAGTTCTTGATTCGGATGATTGGAGCTTTGACAGTGGTCTGGTAATTCTTTGTGTATTGGGTGCTTTGATTATTTGCTTAATACTTCATGATAATGCAGTAATGTAGTTAAAGTTTAGCATGAGATGATCACTTGCTATCACTCATGGATACATGGAGAATAAGGTGAGGTTGTTTTTCTTTAATGAGAGAAGTGTTGTTGATTGGTATTCTTGATGAAATTTTTTAGCAGAAAGTCTGAGAAGCCTACACCTTGGTTGAATGTGAGTTCAATAAGAGACCTATGAGGAGATTCCTCTTGGATTAGTCATGATGACTTGCATATCTTGAAGAAGTATTCTCATTCCCACTCTTGGTCTACTCGGCAGTCTATCTGAGAGGTATTTGGCCCATTATATTTTTCAGATGTGGTTTTTTGTTCACTTTCATGATATGGATCTTGAATTGTTGGTTCTGGAGGATTCATAGTGGAAGTTGTACAACTTGTTTATCTCCTTGAGCTTTTCCTTTTTACTAATGAGAATTGGTAGGAGATGATGTATGGGTTGTTTTCCTAAAATGGGGAATGAACTAGTTTGATCTTCTTTAAGAATCTTACATCCATGTTTTTTAAAAATGGTTTAATCTTGGTGATTGAACGGATGGATGTTGTTAAGGCTTTTCTTTTGGGATGTGAAGAAGATCATTCTTGACACAGCTAGCTATTAGAAGTGTATATAGGAGGATGTTCTACAGGAATATGATGTGCAGAGTTTCTCTCTTTGGTCTTGGTTTTCCTCCTAGATGTTTGTTTTCACATTACATTGGTTTGAGGTTTGGTTGGAGCTATAGTGATCACTTGCTTGTGGTCATGTGTTTTCACTGATGTTCATGGGTGATGACATGGAGGTTCTTAATCCCTTTTCCTTTGATTGCGTGTGGAGATCTTGGGAGAACTATGAAGACTTGTGGTGAGAGAAATGTTTCTTGTAACAGTTTGTTGCAGGATGTGCATATCATTGTGGATATTTCCTCAGTACTACATGGTTACATTTTCTATGTGTTTTTATTGGTAGACTTGTGATGTCTTTGGATTACTGGGACATTGGGAGTTCCTATTGTGTTTTGTCTTTTAAATTTTGGTTGGCATGGGCATATTTTCGTTAATAAGTTGGTTTTGGAGCGGCATGAGTTTACTAATGATTGATACCTTTGAGGTATGTGAGATTGGATGGAATAGCACGAGATGTGGGTTCTATTTTTAGTTGCGTGAGTTGCGGGTTGGCAATGCCTAGTCTTTGTTCACTTGGTTAATCCTGAGTGGGTGATTAGTGAGTCTTGTGATTTGGTGTTTTTGAGTATTGCGGAGTCTAAACTGAGAACAGGCTAGTGAATCTTGTTTTGGTTGCTTTGGAGGTGCCTGTGTGATCTTCGTCAAGTGGGAGATTGTTGGAATTGTGTAACTCAATCCCACATGCTGAAACTTCTTGTGAGCAATTTCAGTGAGATTGAGGAGATGTCTAGCCAATCTGCTAGTTGATCCTAGACTGTCGTTGTGACCTCCTGAATGTCCTGGAAATTGGCATCTAAAACCTTCGGCATAACCTGGACTGTCAAAATGATGTCTCGATGATGATAGGAAGTCTTGCTGATATTAGCGTGACCTTTGGTCTGTCTGGCCGATGTGGTAATCGGTATGACTTGCTCCTATCGGTATGAAGTCTTGGCAACTAGGAGATGTCTGGCCGACAGTTTGATTCCTAGCGGATGTCGAGGAGAGTCTTAGAGATTAGGTATGTCTCATACCGACAAAGAGAATCTCGATAGGAGTCATTGGTGTGACATAAGGGTTCGGTAGGAACTCTTGGCGACAGGGAGATGTCTCGCCGACAGCTATATACTTGGAGTCGTCGAGGTGACTTGAACACTCGGGAAGAACTCTTAGCGATGAAGGTTTGTCTTTCGCGACAATGCCAACACTTGAAGACATCGAGGAGACCCTTGGCCAAGAGACTTTCCTCGGTATGATGTTTCATCGATAGCGGTAAGTCTTGTCAACGATGCAACATGTGTTTATTATCGGATGTCTTTGGTATGACTCTTGGCAAATAGTGGTTTCGGGATAACATGGAAGCCTTGGTAAGAAGTCTTGCCGATGGTTGATTCTCTCGCCGAAAGGTGTGAGCATTCTGTATAACCTTTTAGCAACTATTGATGTCTCGCCAATAGTGGTCTTCAAGATGACATGTTGTGTTCTCTATGATGTCTTGGCGATAGTGATAAGTCTTGCCAACTGGGATGTTTCATTATAACATGAAGAGCTCGGTGTGATGTCTTGGCGAAAGATGATTGTCTCACTGAATGGAATAGTCACATCTACATGACTTGAAGACTTCACTATGAAGTCTTGTTGAAAGATGATAGTCTTTCCGATGGGAATACTCTTGTCCATGTGACTTGTGAACTTTGGTATGATGTCTTGGAAAATAGCGATTGTTTTACCGAATGGAATACTAATGTCTACATGACTTGGGGACTTCAGTATGATGTCTCATCGAATATTGATGGTCTTGCTAAATAGCGATACATGTGATGGATATCGGTATGATGTCTTGGTGACAAGGGGATTTCTAAGTGACAGCTTGTGAAGTCAGTGTAACATCTTGTTGATAGTGAAGACTCTTGGTGATAATGACGATCTAGCTTTGTGGCATCGAGGAGATAGGGTTAGTTTCTCACCGACATGCCAACACAGGTTGAACACCCTTGACCATTTGGATGACTTTCCTACGTGGTGTGACATGGACATATTATCTTCTATGCAAGGAAGTGGAAACATCTACGATGTTGAGCTAGATGATTCGATAGTTGTGATCTGACAGTTGGAAATGAATTGATTTATAGAGGCAGTGAAGAACAAATGGATAGATGTATGTGTTGGACATTCTGGAAAAAGTAAGAGAAAAAAGAGAAGTGAAGAGACAGGGCTAAGTGGCTGGCTGAAAGGCTGAAGCCATGAGGATGAAGCAGAGGAAGAGAGAGGTAGGGTTATGCTGGAATCGCTCCTGATCATGAATGTCATGGTTGATCTCTTAGGGAGAGTTTTCTACTAGGTTGTATCTATAATGAACAAGATGTAATCTCTGAAAAGGCTATGATCCTGAAAATGTATTGTAACCTTTTGTCACTGAATAATACAATGGCTCGATCTTTGGAGTGTGGGGTTTTTTACCCGAAAGGGTTTTCCCCTCGTAAATCTTTGTGTTCTAGTTTTTTGTCTTATCTTTCATCTGTGTTGTTTCTTGTTGTTGAATTTACATGTTCTTCTCTCAGAAGGATTAATGTGGGAAATGAACTGTGTCTATTTCCACTTTAGGACATAGTTGTTTGTGTCTTTGAGGAAATCTAATTGAAATTGAAGTTACCGAAGGCACTACTATTCTTGGAGGTTTCTTTGAGATGCCCTAAATTTCCCTAACAGGTAAGTGTTGATTTTTTTTTTGAAATTATATGTTTATTTCTTTACTTAACTTGTTCAAACTTAATTAGTTGTACACATATAGTTTATTTTTACTATCTTGGTTTTAAATGAAATTGGTTGTAACGTCATAGGACAATTTAAGTCTACAAAAGCTTTTAATTGGTTAAGCCAACAACACATTAGACGTGACATAATTTTTTTGTGGAATTTATGTGAGAGTGGACATGGAAAAGGAGAGCATGATGGATTTGGAGCGTGTCTGAAGCATGCACTTCACCAACATGAACTTGCAAGTAACACCATATGGATTTTTAGAAAAAATCTAATTATGTTTTTTCAGATCCGTCTTTTCTTTTCAACTACAAAACCTCTTAACTTGACATTTCACCAACATAAACTTGCAAGTAATTCCATAAGCAATACACATGAAATTGTTGAATGGTGAAAAATTCATTTTGTTTCCCATGACTCAATATACAACACACGATATTTTTGGGAGGTTAAAGGTACATAAATGAATTTGTTTTATGAATTTCAATGTGTACATGAATTAAATTTTAAATTTTATACACTTTTTAATTGGATACATTTGAAATTTACAAATATTGATCGATCAACTCTTACTAATTGTCAAACAATTAGTGGTATTAGAATTTTGCATTAAATCATGATATTAGGACATAGTAGGCCTCCAATAATTCAAGTGAGAGAAAAATCATGTTTTTGTGTTGATTGCATTGACAAAAATGCAAATACTCTACAATGTGAGAATATTAGAGATGGGTATGTTTCACAATGGGAAACAAAACAATTAGTGGACACATCAAACCCTTTTGAAGATAATGACATTGTAGATATCTATGATCCTCTGTATTCAGCTGATTACGAACGTGTATCAAATTTAGTTGTTACAGGTAAATTTTAAATTTTTAAATTGAATTTTATTTCTAACAATTGATAATTTATATTCTACCTAAGTTGAGCATGGTTTACTACATGGTGTGTACAGAGATATTTTTGTTGTTCTTGCAGATCCTGACAATACAGAAGGTGTAGATTACTATCTACTAAGATGTACGCAACCAAAATGCAAATTGTCAGAATCAATGACAGATGGTGATGGACAAGAGTATCCTACTGGATTAGTGGTTGTTGAAGGCACATACTATCAACAAACAAAGATAGATACAAATGGCATTACATTTATTGATTATATGCTAGGCCAAAAGGTTTTACATTATAGTCATTTAGTTATAGCAACAAGATTGAATCTTGAAACTTTACCAAAAAAAAAAACAAAGGTGGAGGTTTGCCTATTGAAGACCATGAAAAGATTTTAGAGATAATAAAAGATAGAGAGGATCCAGATTATATGTACCAAGAACTTTAAGATATTTTTGTACATATATATTTTCTATGACAATACATACATGTAACATTTGGGGATGAGGTCCCCCATTTGTGACCTCACCAGGTTCATAGCTCCGGGTCAAAAGCATTTACCCCTTGAATAAAAATAAAACATTTGGACCTAAATTTGAATTTATTTTTATTTTATGTTGAATTCAAATAATTTCAATCAATAGTAGCCCATGAAGCTTTCTTTTTTGTGATCTTATTTTCCTATAAATATTTCTTAAAACGTATATTAAAGAGTCCATTTTATTTCTCCCGCATTCTTACATCATATAGCCTTCAAGTTTTAGGAGACATTTCATGATAGTCTATAGATTTTAATTATGGTATTACTTCTAGAATCCAATATTTTGGTGCTATAAGGATTTGACTAAATCTATGTATGTAGGACATAAAATGGTGGTGATTATTTGGGAGCTTACATCTTTTCTATCATAATCTGTTGTATTTTAATCCTACATTTGTTTTTAAAATTTTAGGCATTTTGTAGTTAGCTTAGGATGGTAAGATTTAACAAATATTAAGTACATACATAGTTTAAATTTCATTAATTATATTAAATTTCAACACATTATGCATATTCCAAAACTTCATTGAAAATTTCTATTAAATTACAATCCAATTATGTTTGCACAAAATTATTCAAATTAACTCTAAAATCCATTTTGCTATGAGAATTTAACTTTATTTTGCTTATGAAACACACAATCTCACCTATATATTTATTCTTCAATGTTTTTTATCCTTTCTCACCTAGATGCGATATGATCTTTGATGTCAAAACATCAAGGCATATCAACTAATTCATTTATATGATCAAAAGTCATGGCATAGTTAGATTAAGTAGTACCATGAACGTGCAACACATCAGATAGTGTCTTCATTGTGACATCACTAAAAATTAGTGTCTTAATTGTGGAAAATAACTATTTTGGATGTGAAAAATAACTTGTTCATTTTCCCTATTTCTCTCTTCCCTCTCCTCCATGGTGTGAGCTATTATTTTGCAAAATTATTGTTTACAAATTTCTTGTGGATTAGGATATTTAGGTTGGATCTAAAAGAGGGTTGCCAAAGGATTGTGTGCATTACATTCAAGAAGGATAATCTTTGTTGTTGAGGGTTTTTGATTTGTGAATGTATTATTCTATTTTGTTTTATACAAACATGCTTAGATAGTTTTCATATTAAATTTCATCCTTCACCTAAGGAGATTGTATGTCTTTCCATTTGTAGTATGCTAAGTTTGAATCAAGATCTATATTTTTACTTGTGAAATTTATATTTGTAAGTTTTTAGAATTGGAAAATTACATTTTATGCTAGATCTATGGATTTTTTTTGCTAAATCATTACCATTTGAAACTTGAGTAATCTCCTAATTTGAGTTCTCAAAAGGGTATATTCCATTTTAGTTTTTTATTTATTTTTAACATTGAAAAATTTCCAAAATTCATTAATGATGTTTTTTTGGGAAGTTTGTATGGTTTTTTTTTTTAAATATCAAAATTGAGTTGTAGACCATATTAAACCTTTTTGTTTTGTAGGATGAAAATTCTCCTTATGGAAATGCATTTATCTATCTTTTGGATATGAGTGTCTTTGTTTTTTACCTCAATTTATGTGTCACAATATTTTAATCACTTTGGACCTTTTGGTGTTAGGATTTAACTCTAGAGTTAGGAGTAGAGTGAACTTTTATTTCCATTCAAATTTGAATGGTAAACTAGAGGAGCTTGAGAATGGATAAAATATAAAAATATAATTTAAAATGAGATCAAATAAACATAAACATAATTAAGACTCAAGACATTATCATGATATATTCACATGTTTATATCCAATGTGTGTACATAAATATATTCACATGATTATTGGTTGTCCTTTCCATTCTAATTGTATGTTATTGATTTTTATTTTCATTTTCACTATTTGATAATTTGCGTTTATCACCATTTCAAATGTTTTAATTAGTAGTTATCATTATTTAGTTTGTATGTTATTAGCAATTATCACCATTTACTTTGTGTGTTATTAGTGGTTAATACCAAATGTTACTATTGGATTCCATTATTCGATATTATTTTTTCAATGTGTATTCTATTGGATGGCTCATGTATGATATGAAATTAGTATGTTTGATTATTCAACCACTTTATTTTGTGTGAGTGTTGTTGGACTACCTAATCAATATGCTCCTAGTATAAAGGGGTGGGCCTTATGGTCACACATTATTGGGTGATGTTGATCATTATTAGGTCCATATGGATCCTTTGATATGTTCATTGGAGGGTGTGGAATTATCTTGTTTTATCATGTTAGTTGTATATTTATAATATTTTTATTTTCTTGGAAAAGTTGTAAAGATGGATTTTGTAATCCTTGATTAGCTTCAAAATTTTCTATTTTCATAATAAGATGAACCATAATGTGAAACAATAATGTAAAATGTATATGTATTGTAAAATATAATAAGATGAACAATAATGTGAAATGATAATGTAAAATGTATATACTATAAAACATAATAAGATAAACCATAATGTCAAATTTACATAATGTGAAGATCATCATCCAAGAACCATAATGTGAAAAATCACAATATAAAATGTATAACAAATCATGTGTCTACATGTAAAATAAATCAAATTGGAGGATGCCTAATATGACTATGGATCAATCTCTCTCTCGATCACTATCTAGATCCATGTCCTGATTCTCTAGATCTGTGGCCCGATGCCTCTCTCGATACTCGTCTCGATCCATGTCCCGATTTGTCTCCGTGCAAAAGAAAGTACATTAATTAATTTAATTTACACATGTCTAAATGTATTAAATTCATCTTAAAGTTATGTACTTTAATGTTTGAATGTATTAAGTACTTTAAATATTATAAATGTTTACCTCAGATGTACCATGCATAAGATCATCTGCATGCTCCAAATCTCCAAAGCCTGCCAAACCCTTGTTTTGCTACAAATTTAAAAATACAAGATTTCAATGAAGAGTGGGAACTACTTTAAAGTCAATTTTATTTTATATATGTATGCGAATTTTTAGAATGCAAAATATATCTGATTATTTGAAAGTACTTGTGTCTCACCCTGGAGCACTCTACTAATGTCACTAATGTCACGAGAATGCATAGTCAAATTAGGGACACCTGTATCAGGTAGAGGACCAGTGCCAAAGAGAAGTGAGCTATATGTGCCATGTACATCATGCGTAGTAACCTCAAGGGCTATAGGCTAGTCTGGAATATGTACATCTTGTGAAGCTGCCTCACCCTGACCTGACTGTCTACCAAAATTCCATCTAATATGAGATACTACACTATCTAAAGGAATTGCATACCCATCACTGATAAACTAGTATGATGATAGTAAATTAGTAATGGAAACCATAGCAATATTGCATACAATGGCTTCACTCAGCTGGGCCACATATGATGGTGATGGTAGCTCTGCTTGAATGTAAGGATCATAATTGGTAGATGTAGCCTCAGTAGGAGGAAGGCTAATCTATGGACGTAATAAGTATCTTCCTACATGATCAGATGACATCTGATCAACCTAAGTAGCAATCACAATAATATTGTCAAAAAGGTCAATTTGAGTAGGTGTTGTTGCTAGACTTCTTGCTATTGCTAGTTCCAAACGTTTTGGAAGAACTAAAAGGTTTCGACCAACTAATGCCCTCTTGTTGATGGGCGATGGAAAATCTACATGTTTAAATTGAGGTTTTTTCAACAAACCTCCCTTTTCCCTATCCAACATGTGAAGGAATAGATGTGTAATCCACTGCTAACCCTAAATGAAGCTCAACATATAGTTGTTTGCAAAATTAAAGTGGAAACTCATCATTATGAGGCCATCTATGATGGGCTTCCAACCATCTGGGATATATAAAAGGAGCAAAAAGCTCATCTGTACATCTAGTAACAACATATCCTCTAACTTTCTTTTGTCCCATATAATGAGGGAACATGTTGTGCACATTATGTGTCAAAACTCTACTAGTAATAGAATCAATCTTCTCTGTGCCAACAACACTACTGACAAGGGACCTTTAAAACTCCTCTATGTTGACCTGATCATAAGGATTATAAGATCAAATCATGTGAATCATATGATGGATCTCCTGTTGAATGCTAACTAATCTATCTCTATTAGTGAGATTAAGGGAGTTAAGTATTGTTTGGTCCAAACATCTCAAAGCATTCTCTAATCTCATAATTCTATCACTATATAAATTAGACCTGGCCTCAGCTTGTTGTTGAGATTGGGTTGAATGATGTGATCCCTAATCATTAGCCATATCTATATAAATATGTAAAGATATGCAAATTTAATTAAAACAAGAAAATTACAAATATGTAATAATTATATTTCTCTAATTTAGTAAAATATATGCAATAACCATTTTCCTAGTAAGATTCTCCATAGGAAATTATAAAAAATAGGAAATACATGAGCAATGAGTGGCTTGAACATCATGAAGTAATTTAATAAGAACAATTTTGAGTTCATTCAACTATCTATGAAAAAGAGGGAGAAAGGGAGAAAGTAGGATTATAAAAAATTTCCTATAAAAGAAGAGGTACTAAAATATCCTAATCAAACATTCACATGTAAAAGTAACAAATAAGCATATAAATACATAAATATTGAATGAACTCCTACACTATAATTATGTGTGGTGCAATTCTACTTCATGTTAGATAAGGAGATATTCTATTATGATTGAGGTCTTAAAATTGTTTGTCCTTTTGTCATTACACACATCTAGGCCTTTTGTGATGCCTCACTAAGTGAATTTATAACACCATTCTTGGTGATGGTGTACATGAAAAATACAATAAATGATCAATCAAATACATAAGAATACTAAATAACAATAGATGATCAATCAAATACTTTATTGAAATAATCTTGGAAGGCTATTAATTGGATTTATGTGAATGGATAAGTGTATCTAGTTATAGTAGAAATTTCAGTGCCTACAATGTATTTTAGGATATGACTTAAACAACTCTATAATTTCATTTAAATGCATGATTTTATAAATATATTTATGTTGTGCATTTAAATGAAATTATATAGCCTAAAAACTTTCTTACATTAAGTTGTAAGTCATATATCCTAAAATACATTGTGCTAGGCACCAAAATTTCTACTATAGCTAATTTCACTTATGTGAAAGGATAAGTGAAACTAGTTATATAGTAGAAATTTGGGTGCCTACGATGTATTTTAGGATATGACTTACAACTAGATCTATAATTTCATTTAAATGCATGATTTTATGAGTATATTTAAGTGGTGTGCATTTAAATGAAATTATAGTCATACTCTTACATTAAGTTGTAAGTCACATCCTAATTTATACATTTCCCTAGGCACCAAAATCTCTACTATAACTAGTTTCACTTATCCATTTACATAAACTCCAATTACTACCCTTCCAAGATTATTTCAATAAAGTGTTTGACTGATAAATTATTGTATTGAATGTACACCATCACCAAGCATGACCTATTAAACTTTCACTTAGTGTGATGCATCCAAAAAGCCCAATTATTACCCTTTCAAATTATTTCAATAAATTTTTATTTAATATGCTTCTATATTTGATTGGAATTTTGCACATTCAATGAATTGACTACATTCAAAGGTTGATATTTCAAAGAGTGAGTCTACAAATACATTTTGAACACAATATTTCTCACATTTAATACATTAAATGATCAATCAAATACAAAAGAATATTAAATAACCATTTATTAAAATAATTTGGAAGAGTAATAATTGGCCCTTTTCGCCATTCTTCATGATGTTATACATTGAATAAAATAAATGATCAATCAAATACTTTATTGATATAATCTTTGAAGGATATTTATTGGAGTTATGTGAATAGATAAGTGAAAGAAATTTTGTTGCCTTAAGACGATGTATTTTAGGATATGACTTACAACTTAATGTACGAGTATGACTATGGCTTCATTTAAATGCACGACTTAAATATATTCATAAAATAAATGCATTTAAATGAAATTATATCTAGTTGAAGTCATATCCTAAAATACATTTTAGGCACCAAAATTTCTACTATATAACTAGTTTCATTTATCCATTCACATAAACTCCAACTACTACCCTTCCAAGATTATTTCAATAAAACTTATTTAATTGATCAATTATTGTATTGAATGTACACCATCACCAAGAATGACCCATTAAACATTCATTTAGTGTGAAGCATCTAAAAAGGTCAATTATTACCCTTCCAAATTATTTCAATAAATTAATTATTTAATATTCTAAATTATATTTGATTGTCATTTTGCATGTTCAAGTGAATTGAACGAGTGAGTCTACAAATACATTTTGAACCCAAGTTTTCCCACATTCAATACATTAAATGATCAATCAAATACAAAATAATATTAAATAACCATTTATTAAAATAATTTGGAAGAGTAATAATTGGCCCTTTTTGCCATTCTCCATGATGGTATACATTGAATACAATAAATGATCAATCAAATACTTTATTGAAATAATCTTCAAATGGTATTAATTGGAGTTATGTGAATAGATAAGTGAAAGAAATTTTGTTTCCTTTAAGACAATGTATTTTAGGATATGACTTACAATTTAATGTACAAGTATGACTATAGGTTCATTTAAATGAACCACTTAAATATATTCATAAAATCAATTCATTTAAATGAAATTATATCTAGTTGTAAGTCATATCCTAAAATACATTGTAGGCAGGAAAACTTTTCTACTATTAGTTTCATTTATCCATTCACATAAACTCCAACTACTTCCCTTCCAAGACTATTTCAATAAAGTATTTGATTGATCAATTATTGTATTGAGTGTTCACCATCACCAAGCATGACCTATTAAACATTCATTTAGTGTGAGGCATCTAAAAAGGCCAATTATTACCCTTCCAAATTATTTTAATCAATTAATTATTTAATATTCTTCTATATAAATTGATTGGCATTTTGCATGTTTAAGTGAATTGACTAAGAATGATATGCCAAAGAGTGAATCTACAAATACATTTTGAACCCAATTTTTCCCACATTCAATACATTAAATGATCAATCAAATACAAAAGAATATTAAATAACCATTTATTAAAATAATTTGGAAGAGTAATAATTGGTCATTTTTGCCATTCTCCATGATGGTATACATTGAATACAATAAATGAGCAATCAAATACTTTATTGAAATAATATTCAAAGCGTATTAATTGGAGTTATGTGAATAGATAAGTGAAAGAAATTATGTTGCCTAACACAATGTATTTTAGGATATGACTTACAACTTAATGTACAAGTATGACTATAGTCTCATTTAAATGCACCACTTAAATATATTCATAAAATCAATGCATTTAAATGAAATTATATCTAGTTGTAAGTCATATCCTAAAATACATTGTAGGCACCAAAATTTCTACTATTAGTTTCATTTATCCATTCACATAAACTCCAACTACTACCCTTCCAAGATTATTTCAATAAGGTATTTGATTGATCAATTATTGTATTGAATGTACACCATCACCAACCATGACCCATTAAACATTCATTTAGTGTGAGGCATCTAAAAATGTCAATTATTACCCTTCCAAATTATTTCAATAAATTAATTGTTTAATATTCTTCTATATTTGATTGGCATTTTGCATGTTCAAGTGAATTGACTAAGGCTTATATGTCAAAGAGTGAGTCTACAAATACATTTTGAACCCAAGTTTTCCCACATTCAATGTACATTTTAAAAATGATCAATCAAATACAAAAGAATATTAAATAAAAATTTATTAAAATAATTTGGAAGAGTAATAATTGGCTCTTTTCCATTCTCCATGATGGTATACATTGAATACAATAAATTATCAATCAAATACTTTAATGAAATAATCTTTGAAGGGTATTAATTGGAGTTATGTGAATAGATAAGTGAAAGAAATTTCGTTTCCTAACACAATGTATTTTAGGATGTGACTTAAAAATAATAAAAGTATGACTAATTTCATTTAAATATTTAAATGCACCACTAAAATATATTCATAAAATCATGCATTTAAATGAAATACATTGTAGGCACCAAAATTTTTACTTTAACTAATTTCACTTACCCATTTACATAACTAATAAATTGTTGTAATAAATTTATTTTCAAATCATTGTGGTTGATAAGAGAGAATTAGTTGGTCCAAATGTTTAAAAAAAATCCAAACGTTTTAGATGAACCAAAAGGTTTGGACCTACTAATGCCCTCTTATCAACCATGCCATATTTCTTATTTTTAGATTTCTCTCATTGCATTTATATTGTTTTTGAATTTGGGAGTTTTTGGTATGATGTTTGTAAATCGATTCCAAAATTGATACAAGTTATTGTCAATTATGGTGTTAATCGTTAGGGAATCTTTTGTAATTTGTATTTGGGTGTAATTGGAAGAGTTTGCGTTCTCTTCTTCGTCACAAGGTGGAGTAAACAAATCAAAATCATATGACTCTTGAAAAGAAAGGTAGAGTGCCTCCTGGTGGTGTATAAAGATTCAACAAGTTGGTGGAGGATGTAGCCATCAAGTTAATTGTTGTATCCTCTAGTCCCATTGACATACTTTTGTCATATGGACATTCGTAAAAGTTCTCTTTTCTATGAGAAAGGTTCAAATAATAGAGAAAATATTGGAGGTACTCATGGACAAGTCAAAAGTATCTATAAAGGTACCAAAAGAAAATGAAGAGTTAAAGGATCAAGAATCCAAGAAGAGCATCCTCATACCATCCAAGTTTAGAGTGGAGACCAATATGGAAATTCATCTATATAAGTGTTAAATTGATGCTAAAATATTTTACTATTGGATTGCTCAATTAGAGATATATTTTAGTTTGAATTACCTTATTGAAAATAAAAAAATATCTTTCTAAAATTGAAGCTAGGTAGTCATGCTGGACATGGCTCAATGCTATGTTTGTTCCATGGGAATGAAGTAAATATCATGTTAATTATGATGAATTCAATACTTTGATTAAAAAAAAGTTACACTATTTTTATGAAGAGGATAGTTGTCTTGATGAAAGTGTGCATGCATACACAACCAAATTTTATAAGAAGGTAGTTTAAATAGAAATAGATGTGGTGGGTAATATGTGATTGGAAAATTTGTAGAATGTGGAGGCGTGTCATTACCAACTTCAATTTACATGCAATGAAGCATTTCAAAACACTTATCCCTGTTATGGAGTTCATTAACTAGGACCAATTCATTTTGGATTGACCTTGTCATGTCTCGCTAATTGACAACAATTTATGTTGATGGAAAACAATGTTGTTGCTCTATTTTTTTAATGTTTGAATGTTGATTGCATAGTCTATTGTTGTTTTATATGCCAATGGACAGTAGTTTATCTTGTAAATATTGTTATCTGTATTTGTTTCCAGTTTATACTAGTGGGCAATATTGTTGTAGTTTTTTTAAGGTTCTACTATTGACATCTTGTTTGTTGTTTTTTTATGTTGTTGGACAAAATTTTAACTAGATCATGATGCACTCATGAAAAACATAAATTTTCACTACAAGCTATGATGATAATCTGCAAAAGAAAAACATGAAAAATGTGAACACTCTCCATAGTTCCTAATGCTAGACATAAGAAAAATTCTAGACATTATGAGATGATTTGCTGCATGGATTCATAAGACTTGCAAAAATGCATCTAGAAATTTTAGAAAATGAGTCGATCCATAAGAAAATACAAGGCCACACCTTGAGCTTGCTAATAGCACACAAACAGTCATCTTCTGATATACTTTAATCGATGAATTTTTTCAAAGTGCCCAATTGATAGCATGCAAATCAAGTTAGTGACACAGAGTTTTTTCTAGTGGATGGTAAGAGGTAGAAACCCTCAATTAGAGTAGTTATGAGGAGGGGAGGCTATGACCTCCCCATCCCCGACCACCATGGTTGGGGTTTGGGGGGAATAGTATTCATATTAATCTAATCACCACGATTGAGGGTGCAGAGGTATTATTTTTCCATTAAAATACTCATATGAGGGAAAACCCCAAAATAATGTAAACCCATATTCACAGCCTTTTCTTTCAATATTCACAGAATAATTCAAACAAAAACAAAATACAATGAGAGCCACTTTAGAGACAATATTCACAACCTTTTCTAGCTATTTGCATCATAGATTTATTTGCAACAAATACTTTAAGCATAAACAAAATTGAATGATACCCTTCTAATCACCATGATCAAGGGTGTTGAGGTATTATTGCACCATTAAAATACTCATATGAGGGAAAAAACTCAAAATAATGTAAACTCATATTCACAGCCTTTTCTTTCAATATTCACGAAATAATTCAAACAAAAACAAAATAGAATGATACCCACTTTAGAGCCAATAGTCACAGCCTTTTCCAGTCGTTTACAACAGAGATTTATTTGTAACAAATACTTAAAACAAAAACAAAATTGAATGATACCCAAACAACTTCCAATTAATCACATTATTCCAAACAAAGAGCAAAACAAAACATGAAAACAACTAAATTATCAACTAACAATCACTCACAAAATCAAATGCTTGAATGCCAAAAAAACCTAGGGTTCATTTTTTTTGTGTGGAGACATGATTCCTTCAACCAATCTTCAGCCACAATCTCTTCGGCTGAACATGCAAAATGAGCACGCTCGACCTTTTTTTTATTTATATTGAACTTATTCAGTTGGAAGGGATTCGACCAAGTAAGTTTCAGCTGAAACCCACTTGACTGAAATCATGGAGCCACGTAGGCACCATGTCGTCACCACGTGGGTTCAGCTAAAACCTACTCAGGTGAATCCCTTCTAGCCAAAACTAGTACAATAGAATCTGTACAGTTGGCTAGAAGAGTGACACAGGTTTGTACTTTTACCCACTAAAATTATGCATCTGCATCATATTTTTGCATCAGACAATTTGAAAAGCATAAAATTCATCTTAAATTTTCAAAAATAATTCAAAAAATTTCATCCCTAGACTCATTCGCCACCCTGGGTGAATTATTCCAGTTGCATATGTTGCACTATAATTTATGTCATTTTCAGAGCATTTTCTACAGTTTTTTTATTGCATCTCTATTACAGTTTCAAAAAAAAAAATTATTAGCTTTTTATTGCTCCTAGTTTGCATTACATTTGCATCCACCCTGCCTTTAGTATCTTTTGTACGAATGTTTGGTGCCCTATTGATAATAATTTATTGAGAAGAAGTCCATGACTCATGGAATCCTACAATAGGACATTCGTTGTGGACCTTGGGTTATCCCGAGCTACTACTCCTGGTATTGATAATAGTGCATTATGCATGGATGATATCGTTAGTAACTCCATGAATTTAGGAAGCATGCATGTTGACACACAAACCAGTTCTATACCACATGAAAAAATAGTTAACATTCATGAGGACTTAACACATCTCGAAAATCAAGTAACTCTTGACAAAATTTCAGCCACTGCCATTCCTACTATAGAATTAACATCCATTGCATGCTTGAAAGTTATGAAGGCCTAAACATTGTGAAACAAATTGTTGAGATATATCAAAAAATGTTCCTTCCACCTCTAGTGCATTTGAACCAGCAAACACTGTGGTTAGCCATGAAATACCTCACATTCCTCTCCCTTCAATCATAGCATCCATACCTATCTACACCACTCCCCAAGTTGCAATAGTTATGCAATTTGTTAGTAATGTGACCCCTTCCTTCGGTATTCCTACTAGCACTCCTAGTTCCTTTGTGGCATTGAATATTCTATCCTCTACCACCTTCCCACCTATCAGTGTTCCCTTTACCTGTCCTACTACTATATACACTCCATCCCCACTCTCTCTTCCACCTCCTACGACCTATCCTGATCCTCTCATCACACAACTCTTCCACACTATTTCTTCTATGCAAAAATAAATATCCACCATAAACCAAGGTCAAAATGCACCACCCACCTATTATGTCCATAGTAGCCCATTATCTTTGGAAATATTAAGAACACTGATGCCACGAGGAATTGAGATACCTAGATTTGAGAAGTACAGAGGGAAGGGCGATCCTACTAATCATGTCAATGCTTATACTCCCTCATGTAGTCATTTTTTCCTTGATGATAAATTGTTACCTAAACTATTTCCTAGGAATTTAAAGGACATTTCCTTGGAATGGTCTTCCTCTTTACCAAAAAATTCAATTCATTCATTTAATGAACTTGTTGATGCATTCATAAATCATTTCCAAGTGCATATGACTCCCAACAAGACATTGGCTGATTTAATGAGATGTAAACAAAATGTGGATGAAAAGGTAACTGATTTCATCTCATGCTATTAGTCACTTTACACCCAAATCAATGTCAAGGTTCCCGATCCACATCTACAAAAGATTTTCATTGAAAATTTACAAAGTCAAATTCAAGATAAATTGACCATGATGAAATTTCCCTCTTTCATGCATCTGCGTACATCCCTTTGTGACTATCGCAATTCGATTAGTAGTTGTGATGCCAAGTTGACTTCTAGCCAAGCTAATAAATCTAAACATGCCAACTTGAAACAATTCACAACCCTTTAGAAAACAAAACAAATGATTCTTACAATTCAACCCCCCTCCTCAGCAACCAACTCTAGCCATTGACAACCAAGTTGCTACTATTAAAACAATGATTCCCTTTAATTATGGGGATCCGAAGAGTGTTATGAAATAACTTGCACAATAGAAGAATATGATATGAAATATGCTGCAAATACTTGATAATAACTGAGAATAACAAGCCACTTCAAGGGGGAAAACCTCCAAATATCTCCAATGAGAACACACTTCACAACTTGATTATGAAATAAGACTCACAACCTCCTATATATACCTATTTATGCCTAGCATATCACCTAGGCCGACTTAGATACACCTATAAAAGTCTTAGGACAACCTAAACAACTAAATAACAATATACTAATGATAATATGACTTAATAGAGAGTTAAGATAGCCACAAGCTGACTATTCATAACCCGATGTACACTAATATTAAGGGTGTAGCATGCCTCCCTTCTTCAAAGAAGCATTCTCCTCAATGCTAATCAAGTTTGGATTATTTTGATTGAACTCCTCATCCTCCCATGTGGCATCTTCAACTGGTAAATTCTTCCATTAGATGAGATACTCAGTGAGAGTTCTATTACTCAACTTCTTTGTGCATGTTTGAAAAATGCACTCTGGTTCCAAAATGATTCTTCCTTCTTCATCGAGCTCTGGTAGTGTTGTTTGAGTGGGCATATTATGCCCAATTACCTTCTTCAAATAGGTCCAAACATGAAAAAATGGATGTATCTTTGTTGTTGGTGGAAACTCTAGCTTGTAGGAAACACTACCGATCTTTTGCATGATTTGGTATGGACCATAATACCTTGGAGACAACTTATTATTCATTTTTTGTTGCTTTAGTGAGATTTTCTTATAAGGCTGCAATCTCAAGAAGACCTAATCCCCAACTTCAAAACTTCTTTCACTACGATGTTGGTCTACCTGTTGTTTCATTCGATTTTGTGTCATGGATAAATTCTCCTTGAGTCCTGAAAGTAATTGTTGATGAAGCAAATGGTCTTCTACTGCCTGAACTTTTGGTGACACCTTTATTGATGATGTTGTGGAAGGAGGATGATATCCATAAAGTCAAAAATGGAGACATTTTTTATGAGCTATGCAAAGAAGTGTTATACCACCATTCTGCAAGTGGTAGCTAATCTACCCATTGAGACTATTTCTCTGAAGTGAAACAACGCAGATATCCTTCGAAACACTTATTAACAACCTCAGTTTTCCCATCCAATTGAGGGTGGTATGAAGAGCTATGAGCCAATTGAGTACCCAAACATGAGAATAAATATTACCAAAAGTTACTAGTGAAGATAGGATCATGATTACTAACAATAACCTTAGTTGTACCATGTAGCTTTTGGATATTCTCCAAAAAATATTTTTCCATTGCACTTGTTGTAAAAGGATGTGATAATGCAATGAAATGTGCATATTTAGTGAGGCGATCAACTACTACTATGATGAGATTATGACCTTTAGATTTGGGAAGCCCTGTGATGA
Organism: Sequoia sempervirens; assembly: GCA_007258455.2. Classification (NCBI taxonomy): domain Eukaryota; kingdom Viridiplantae; phylum Streptophyta; class Pinopsida; order Cupressales; family Cupressaceae; genus Sequoia; species Sequoia sempervirens. The sequence continues at coordinate 58,049 of VDFB02072312.1, forward strand.
AGTCCATTGATACCTCTTCCCAACGCTGGTTAGGAATAGATAAGGGTTGCAAGAGACCTGGTGTCTTAATTGTCTCCCCTTTATTCCTTTGACAAACCAAACATTCAGCCACAAATTTTTGAACATCACCTTTTAGCCCTTCCCAAAAAAAATATTGCTTGACTCAATGATATGTCTTCAAAAATCCTAAATGACCACCCATTGGAGACTCATGCAACTCCGTGAGAATCTTGTGTTTAAGAGTGGAATTCTTTCAAAGATGCAAACACTCTTTATACCAAAGAGTATCTCCCTTCCAACAAAACTTATCTAAACTACTATGATCACTTTTTAATTGTTCAATGATATTACTTGTCGCAACATCATTTTCCACTCTGCTTTGGCTTCCTCCACCCAATTTTCTTGTAATATTGAAAGGGCACACAATAAGGCTTCATCTTTCTCATCCTTCCTTGAAAGTGCATCTGCTACAATATTTCCTTTCCCTTTCTTATATACAATCTCAAAGTCATATCCTAACATCTTAGTAACCCATTTTTGTTGCTCTTTAGAAGATAGTCTTTGTTCCAAAAAATATTTTAGGCTATCATGATCTGTCTTAACCTTGAAGTTTCTACCCAATAGATAAGGCCTCCATTGTTTAATTGCATGGAGGATTGCTAGAATTTCCTTCTCATAAATAGGTTTTAGTTGATTCTTACCCTTTAATTGATGACTCTCAAAAGCAATTGGTTGACCTTCTTGCATGAGCACTTCTCCTATCCCATTTCTAGAAGCATCACATTCCACAATGAATTCCTTGGTGAAGTCAGGAGTGGAAAGCACTGGATTTGTACACATAGCCTCCTTCAATCTCTCAAATGCTATATTGGCAATCTCGTTCCAATGAAAATAATCCTTCTTCAGTAGAGTGGTGAGAGGTGCTACTATATGACCATAATTCTTCATAAATCTTATATAGTACCCTATCAATCCAAAGAAACCCCTCAGTTTCTTAATGGTTTTTGGAATAGGCCATTCCATGATAGCCTTAATTTTTTTAGGTTCCACCTTTACTCCTTCATGTGAAACTATGTGTCCCAAATACTCCACCTCCATAAGACCAAAAGCACACTTGGATGGCTTAGCATAGATTTTATGATCTTCAAGTATTTGTAATGCTTGATCCACATATTGCAAATGTTCTTCCCAAGTCTTGCTATAAATCAATATATCATCAAACAATACTAACACAAAATTTCTCAAGAACTTATTAAAAATGGAATTCATCAAACTTTGGAATGTAGGTTGTGCATTGGTAAGACCAAAATGGCATCACCAAAATTCATAATGACCCTCATGAGTCCAAAATGCTTTCTTACAAATATCTTCCTCCTTAATTCAAATTTGGTGACAACCAGATCTAATATCTAACTTAGTAAAATACATAGCTCCATTCAATTCATCTAGCAAATCATCAATGACTGGAATAGAAACTTATCTTTAATGGTGGCCATGGTGAGAACTCTATAATATAGACACATGTGCCAAGTATCATCCTTCTTACGTACCATCACCATAGGTGAGGAGTAAGAACTTTGGCTATGCTTGATAATTCCTGCCTCTAGCATCTCCTCAAAAAAAAATTCTATCTCACTCTTTTGTATGTGTGGATACCTATAAGGCTTGATGTTCGGTGGTTGGCTCCCCGAGACTAACTTGATGGCATGATCATGATACCTCTTAGGAGGAAGTCCTTTAGGCATATCTCGAAGAACAACTGAGTGATGATCAATTATAGCTTACCTGAAATTTGGATGAGTAGGAGCATTAGATTGAGAAGACTTTTAGTGAATATAAGCTAGGCCTAAATCCATCCCTCCTTTCTTAACCGGCTTTTGCATTTGATGAGAGCTTACCATTTGTGGGGATTTTCCTTCAACCCCCTTAGCTCTACTAGCCTTCCTTCTGATTGAAATCTCATGAATAGTTCTTGGAAGTTCATCTCAATTGTTCCTAATGTAGTAAGCCATTGTACTCCCAAAACAATATATGTTGCACCCATGGATATCGCATACATTGGGGTATCAAGTTGATAATCTCCCATGGATAATTTAATGCTATGACACTTCCCTGAACAACTAATTGTACCACCATCTGCAATCAAAACTTGAAACTCTGGAGCTAGATATATGAAACAATTTAGACGAGTAGCTAACTTTTTGTTGATGAAATTATGAGTACTACTTGAGTCAATCAACACTGTTACCTTCTTCTTCTTTAAGAACCCCACCACCTTGAGAGTTTTTGGAGCACTAAAACCTGAGAGTGCATGAAAAGAAATGATTGGTTGAGAATCATGTGATTCCTCATTTGACTCCTTTCATCCTCAGTATGGGTTCCTCCTCTTCTTCCCTCCTTGGACTATTCAATATAGAACAATTTCTTTTCTTTGCATTTATGTCCTCATTGTATTTTCTATCACAATTGAAACAAAACCTTTTCTCTTTTCTCCTCAGTTGTTGTAGGAGTCAACTTAATCTGTTGTAGCTTGAATATCCTTTCTCTCTTGTCACATTAGCCCCTTGCTTCTTAGGAATCAAATACTTCTCCTCTATCTTGTGTGCTAAGATAAAAGAATCATTTATGGAGCTAGGGCTAAACATGCATACCTCATGTTGAATGTGATCCTTGAGACCCCCCAAGAATAAATCATTCAATTTTTCCTCTGTAATTGTATCTACTCTTAAGGATAGATTTTGGAATTGCTAAATATAATCCTTAACTGATCCTGTTTGTTGAAGTTTAGCCAGCTAGTTGAAGAATTTTGTCACGCTATTGCTATATTGTGCTTGGAGTTCATCCATAAAAATTGACCATGAGACGGTGAGCCCCTTTTTCCTTCAATGAGTGAAAATCCAATGATACCAAATGAATTGATCTGGTTCTAGGTATAGGGAAGCCATCATGACCTTCTGTCCATTTGGGATTTGGTGTACTTCAAAAAAAATCTCCATTTGGTTTATCCATGTTAGAGGATCCTTGCTATCGAACTTGCGCATATCCACCTTTGGAAATAAATTCCTAGATCCCATCGAAGTACTAAATCTTGTGTCAATGGTATTTGACCTAGAATTTTCACCTTGGTTGCTTGAGAACTCCTTTCTTGGTTCAGCCATGTAGGTGCTTAACATTTTTTGTATGTCTGATATATCTCCTCTTAGGTCACACATATCCATATATTAATTGAAGAATTTCTTCCTTGACCTTATTGATTTCCTCATTAGGAGTAATATTATCCTCAATTGTGACCTCATCCTTGCTCGAGAGTCTTCCCAGATGACAACATTCATTTTGCCCCTTGTTGCAGGCCCTATCATGATGGGAACCATTAATTTTGAAATTCACACAAATGAAACTTAAATTCTTTGAAATTTTTATTGTAACTTACTAGGGCCAAAATAACTCTTGCCTAGAAAAATATCCAAGAAATAAGCAGATTTGCAGCGTGGAAAGTGATAATTGTGAAAATTTTTATTTTTCAATAACTTTTATTTGTATCTAATTTCTGTTTTTATTGTAATCTCCTTTAGTATGTCTTCAAAATCCATTAAAATCAAACTCCAATTCAACAAGATGTGCGAGATATGTAGATTCCAAAAAAAATTATGTAGAAACCCTAATTCTACAATAATTTGCTTAATTTTGCTCCAATTATTCTAAAATATGGATTGTAGGTTCTTTAATATGTTCTTCAAAAACCCTTTAAAAATCAGAAAAGAATTCACCAAAATCTGAAAGATATGCTCTTCCCAAAATCGCCTCCAAAATTGAGAAAAACCTTGCCTCTCCTGTGCCAAGATCATGCTCTGATACCACTTGATATGAAATAACTTGCACAATAGAAGATATGATATGAAATATGCTGAAAATACTTGATAATAGCTTAGAATAACAAGCCACTTTGAGGGGGAAAACCTCCAAATATCTCCAATGAGAACACACTTCACAACTTGATGATGAAATAAGACTCACAACCTCCTATATATACCTATTTATGCCTATGATATCACGTAGGCTGACTTGGACACACCTATATAAGTCTTAGGCCAACCTAAACAACTAAATAACAAGATACTAATGATAATATGACTTAATAGAGAGTTAAGATAGCCACAAGCTGACTATTCATAACCTGATGTACACTAATATTAAGGGCATAACAAAGAGACAGTTTACACCTTTCCCTGATACCCTTCATAATACGATGACTCAAATTTTACAACAACAAATGATCACCTTGCCTACTATTAAACCACTTGATCCTACTAAAACTTTACCCTTGAAATTTAAACCAAATGCTTATTGTCATTTTCATTGCCAAAATGGAAATGACACAGAAGAGTGTAAGCGTCTTAAATACCTAGTGCAAGACCTCATTGATTCTGGTCATCTATCCATTGCGAGTTTCAATGATCAAGGCAATAAGTCCATTGCCCCTCCCAACAAAAATTTTCAAATTTTTACCAACGCAATGCCTAAACACAATATTTCATTTTTCAAAGCTAGTGAACCTTCAAACAATGATGTGATGAATGTTGATACAAATGATGAACATCATGATCTTACTCCTCATGTTACCCATGCTCATCCTATGGATGAAATGGTGGGTATGATATATGTTATCCCTCATAAGGGTAAAACTAAGAAATCTCTTGATATTACTTTTCCTTCTCAAGACATACTCGAAAATCTTCCGGATGGTCTTCTTAACATAACTGGATGCATCTATGATAAGCCCACTAATGGGATATTAATAGATCCATCCTGTGGAAAGAACATGATCATAGAAGAGTTTTTAGTACTACATGATCTTTATCAAGATGATTATGACAAACCAACAACATGGATCAAGACACATAATGGGTTTGCATGCCCTATGATAGGATCAATTGTCCTTCCATTATAGATAGGACCTACAACATTGGATGTAACATTCTCTATCATTCCACAGTCGGATCAGTTTCATCTACGGCTAGGCCATCCATGGCTTCGTTAGAT